>ML796837.1:176886-188125 GCA_009831015.1 Picea engelmannii
TAATGAGCTAACTTTCCATCTTTAACTGCAAGTGCCCAGGTCGACACCTGTCTTCCTGGAGCTGCATGCACTCCATTTAGCACTCGTTACCTTTCCCACGAACTTATGATAACTGGGTTTATTTTCCCCACTTTAGTATATTCATTTTTCAGGAATATATTATAATATTCCTTTGGGTTAAGCCCTCTAGCTTAGCTCCTCTTCCTATCCTCTCAGTCCCATCCCTTTCCCTACCTAGTGGAGATTAGTCCCCCATCACTCTTTCTTCTTGGTCAGTCTACATGCAACGATGTATAATTTTTATTAATGATCTGCATAATTACATATACAAAAGTCAGGCTTATAGCCTTAGTATGCTAGGCTCTCTAGCCTAATCATCACATAATCCTCCTAGCTTATTATAACTCAGCTCACCGGCCTAACAATTTTTTTTACAATTCATAATTACAACTGGGGATCTGTCAGGGGATATTACATGAAACATCACACATTACCACATCTTTGAAGGGATTGATGTTGTAATGTAGAGGACATGGTTCACTAGTCTAGAAGTCACGTCCATAGCTTAGGCAACCAATTTTGTATGGAAAGGAATACAAGATAGTGTGTAGCTTCATCTTCCTAACAACCTTCAGTGAGATCAAGTTATTTTACCTACTAACGTTAACAATGAGATGAAGTGGTGTCCTCTTCACCCACATATGTGAGTTGAAGAGGCACTCACCTTCCTTGGGCTCTACTAGAATTTTGTGGTTTTGGGGATGAATTGGAGTTCAATGATTTTCTCTCTATAAATAATGACTATTGATTAATACATTCATTATTGTTTCACCAAGGACTTTTGTAGGTGTCACACTACTTTACCATGTCCTTTTGTGTCACCTTGCTTGTCTTCTTTGCATGCAGATTTGGCTAGTTGTCTTAAGGTTAGTTACCTTTACTCAATCCTTTGTTTTTAAATTTAGGGATACTTTTAACCTTCCCTTATTGTTAATTTATAGTCCCACACTCTTTCTTACCCTTCTATCCAAATTTTTTTCTTAATCTTGATGGCATAATGGTAAGAAAAACTTAGCAAAGAGATATTAAAAAACTACATTTCTATTGGGATGCATCCATGTAGGTCACTACATTTTTTAGAACCAAGTTCCTTTTAGAGTCCCTAATACTAGTTTTGTATGCCAGTTATGAAATGTGTTGGTGTACTAGTTGAATATCTCTAACAATCCTTGGTATGTCTTAATACCATGTTGATATTCATCCTCTACACAACACCTGATAGTTACCTCAAAATAAAATCTTTTTATCTACTAAAAGAACATGCGAGTAATCAACTAAACATACAGTGGAAGCATAAACTAGGAAACCAAAATATCACACACAAGAAACCAATATTTTAGGTAAACTACCCCTAAAAGGAAACCCCAGAGGGAAAAATAGTTCCAATATGCTTTTATCAAGGTAAAATCAGTGCTCATGTAATAGGGAAAATGACCCACTAAGAGAAATATACACTGCAAAAAGACTTCGAAATTCTTGTGTTGTTGTATGACCCTATACTAGCACATTTCCCAAGGTGTATGCAATTATACTTCAACAAAACTACATACATACATGACTATCTCCATTGATACCCACATACATGTACGAAAAACCTGTATGGAAACTTTCGTATGATGTTGCACTTCCCTCTGGATTCTATCCTCTGAAAACCACCTACGGTTGCCTCTGCTCTCTCTTCTCCTTGACCTATATGACCTATATATGTAAGTCCTTCTCCACCTATCCAATATCTTGAATCATGATCCTTTTTTATCCAACCCTCTCTAAATCAATACTTGTATGGAATCTCTTCACCCAACCTATGAGATCTCCTCACTCTAGTGTAAGAAACAATCCTTCTTTTCTCCTACACTCCTTACACTAGGAAAAGTCCTTCTTTGTTATCCTCAACCTTGGTCTCTTACTAAAGTGACTTCCTCTCAATGTCTCTCACAAGTGTATCTCACAAAACTCTCAATTTTTTCTACTCCCTCAACATAAGTAACTTCCTCCTGAAGTGACTTCCTCCTTAACCCTAACCTTTCTTTTATAGTCATGAGTTACAATCTATTTCTAATATTCAAAGTGATCTATGGATGAGATTACTTATCACACTCACTTAAGATTTAGATTACAAGGTTCATGCTATGCATGTTCCTTAAATAACTCAATTCACCAATAAATACAATTTTACTTTAATTAATTTATTTTAACTAAAGTAAACTCAATACTAGAATATTTTCGACGACTTCCACATGTTAGAGACATGCCAATGTGGAAGTACTGATTTGATGCTACCACTAGCATCAACACTGCCTCTTAGAGAGGAGGGTACTTCTCCCACCTGGTATTGCATGCTCTTCAATACACCTAATTGGCTTCTCCCTCTGACATGTAAGTTATCCATGCCATCATGATCTGACCTATCTTCGAAAACTCACTACCTATGAACATGCTCCTAGAAGCCTCTTGCTCCTAATCATCCTTGATTGCCATCTTGTACCATGGGTCCTTATCAAAAGACTTGGAAGGATGCCCCTTCCCATATGAACTTGAAGGATGACTCCCTCTGAGTTGCTCAACCTTCGAAACTACCTTCTCCTTGTTCTCTTCCACTCTACTACTCACCATTGCTCGCATAGGTTGTCCCTTTAGCCTATAAACGTTTCTCTCTCTAACTCCAAAGACAACTTCTTTGTCTGAGATATATCCTCTGGGTTTTATCAATTCCTTTCCATCATAGAACGCTGCATCAAATCCCTTCTTCTCAATCAGTAAAACGGAGATCACGCTCCTCTTGAGTTATGGCACCCATAGCACATTCGTCACTCTCAATGTGCCTCCTGTCTTCAACTGAAACAACACTATTGCAGATCCCTTTATTGTATGCTTGGTCCCCATACCAAGTTCCACATGCATCTTTGATTCATGCTTTGTAAATCTCTCAAACACCTCTCGTGCTCCCGTCATATGGCATATGGATCCACTATCTATCAACCATGCATCAGTTGATATGATGCCCAAGGAAGTCGGGGAAACAAGTACAAACTTTGTCTATTCAAACTTCTTGCAAAACACATCCTTAATAAAATCAGTTTATCGTATATCAAAACTTGGCACTATCTCTTGTGAACATATCCCATACACAAAAGGTTCCCAAGACTTGGGGAGACCTCTCAAAGCTACATTCACCAACTCAGCATCATGTACTATCTCGCCAATGGATGCAAATCAATCTCAGATATGTGTAGTGTACCTTTTTTTTTTTTTTTCTTACCCAGAGCTTATAACGCACTATGTAACAATCTGTACATGGAATTTTACATAAAACATACAGAATTGTATAATCACGTGCGTAACAGCAAAGAGATGCATTTTAATTCTCAGAATAAACATATAGTTACTGTTATAATAAGACAATCCATAGGTTTCAACAGTATTTCATTTAAACAGCGGAAAACATGATAATTTATGTATCACAGTCATGCAAAATGTGATAAGAACATAGTTAGATACTTATCGTGTAACAGTGGTGAAATCCACCAACCAAGTGCAGGCCTTCCACGAACCTCCCAGCCTTAGACCGCACTGCTCATCATATCAACAGTGGGTCACCCCTGAGCTGGGACTGAGCTCCACCCCAAGGCAAGGAATCCTAGGCTAGGCTGATGTTACAGGGAAAACAACATAGAAATATCTGGAAGGATTCTTCCCAAAGATGCCATCTTACGCCCACTACTACCAGACTCTCATTCCCCACATGCCTGTTCTGCCTGGGAGTATACACCTTCACACGCACAGTCCATCGGTGCTAACCTCCCTCTCTGGGTCTCGACAATAGGCCGGATCAGGAAGTCTCCGAGCCCGTAGTTGGTGCTGGGCACTCTCTGGGAGAACCCACTTCCCAACAAACTCTTTCACCTGGAAAGAGTTGCTCACAGGCCTGACAACCTGCTTCTTCTCAACCACAGTCACCTCCCTCACCAGAAGAGAGGTCATACACAAGCTCAACACAAGATTACTCTGGTCAGTATGCTACGCGTCGTCCAGCACTGCGTGGCCGCAACAGCCAATCGGGAAAAACGAACACGTGCTCCCCCAATGGGTTCCACAATCACGGGATCGTATCACGGTTTTGGTTTCAGAATGGTACCAGGGTAATCTTTCCGGGGTCTGACTGGTATACCTCAGACCGTCGGGTAGAATGGAGAAGATCCTCCCCCACAATTCATCTCGGATATTATATTTGCATGCACCAGGGTTGACACTTTTCACCCTGGAAACTGCATGCGTTCCCACAACATGCATCCTTTTTGCACGTTTTTCCCCTTTCCAGGAACTTAGGATAAAAATAAAATAAAATACACATGTCTTTTGGGAAATAATATTAAAATATTATATCCAGGCTTAAGCCCCCTAGGCTCAACACTTAGCCCCTTTTTCCCCACCTTCCAGCCCCTAATCGCTTGCCCACTCTATGGACGCTCAGTCCCCCTTCACTCATTCATCGTGGTCGGTCTGCACCTGGCGGTGTTTATATTTTTATTAATCATTCTATATACATACATGTATATCAGCAGGCTCCTGGCCTTCAACACTTAGGCTCCATGGCCTAACAAACACATAAGCCTACCAGCTTATACAAAACATGGCTCACCATCCTATAGACATGTTTACAATTCATTTAATATATCATGATTTGCAATGGGGCTCAGCCTTGGGGACACTACAATATGTGTCATATTTATAAGATAGTTCACAACCGTGTCCTAATTGTGCCTATATTCTTTTTTTGGTATAGACTCACCAAAGTATCATACATTTCCTTAAACGATCTCTTCTCAGCAATGTGTGGTATCAAGTGATCCTTTACGAACTCTAGCAACACCCACTTGGCCTTCACTTCCTTATTCTTGTGAGCTACCAATTCCAGCGGATCAGTAGGACTTGCAACCACATCCTCAACATACTCTTTGAGGTCATTCTCCTCCAATATAATAAGAACCATTTCCTTCCATGCCCATAAGTTTTTTGCCCCTTCCAATTTGTCCTCAATCTTCAATGTGTTCACAATTGTGTCTCAAAGGATGGCTCCCTCTCTCCTTCAAATCCTCAGTTCCAAGATCTGATTTGATAACCCTCTATTGAAACTATCGTGAACTGGCATGTACATAATTGTTTCCACTGAGACCCACATATGTACACATTTTTCACCATTTTGACCCACATATGGACACGACTATCACCATTATGACTTGTGTACACCTCTGTAAACTTGCAAAAATAAATTGTTCTGCCCCATTTTTATAGCTTCCCTTAAATATTTCCTTTTATTTCCATCTCTTAGTTATAGATCTTCTTGCAACTACTAATACCTATGCTCTTGGTTTCCTTCCTTCAAATACCTAGCTTTGGTACCATGTTTAATCTCTCTAACAACCTTTGGTATTCCCTAATACCATGTTGATAATCATCCTCTACTCGACACCCGACAATTAGGTCAAAATAAATTATCTTTATCTACTAAAACTGCAATTGAATAATCAACTAAACATGCAATAGAAGCATAAACCAGGAAACCAAAATATAACACACACGACACCAATATTTCAGGTAAAATACCCCTAAAAAAAACACTATAGGGAAAACCATTTCCTATATGATTTTATTCATGTCAAATCAAGTCTCCCATAATAGTGAAAATGACCCACTAAGAGAAATATACACCGCAGAAAAACCTGGAAGTTCATGTGCTGCTATATAAACCTGTACCAACACATTTCCCAAGGTGTACATGACTATCCTTTAGCAAACCCATGTACATATGTGACTTTATGCACTGAGACTTGCATACACATACCAAAAACTCATACATAAACACTAATACGACATTGCACTTCACTTTGGATATTATCCTCTAAAAACCACCTACGGATGCCTTTGCTCCCTCTTCTCCCCTATATGACCTCTAGATGGAAGTCCTTATCCACCTATCCAATATCTTGAATCACGGTCCTTTATGATCCAACCCTCTCTACATCAATACTCGGATGAAATCTCTTCACCCAACCTATGAGATCTCCTCACTCTAGTGTAAGAAAAATTACTTTGCTCCTACACTCCTTACACTAGAAAAAGTAGTTATTTTCTATCCTCGACCTTGGTCTCTCACCAAAGTGACTTCCTCTCAAATTATCTCACAAGTGTATCTCACACAAGTCCCAACTATGTTGACTCCCTCAACACAACCGACTTCCTCCTTCACCCTAGCCTTGCTTTTATAATCATGAGTTACAATCTATTTCTAGTATTCAAATTGATCTATGGTTGATATTACTTCTCACACAGACTTAATATTTAGATTACATTTTGCATGTTATGCATGATCCTTAAATAACTCAATTCACTAATAAATACAATTTTACTTTAATTAATTCCTTTTAACTAAAGTAAAATCAAGACTAGAATATTTTCAATGACTTCCACATGCTAGACACATGCCAATGCGGAAGTACCTGTCTGATGCTACCACTAAAATCAACTGTACTATGGCATAGTATTATATTTACCTTGACACAAGGTTGTCCATATCATGTGTTGGTCTTCATAGTTTCCAATAGGAAAATACTCTTTCTTGAGGGCATAAACGAATTACCACCAAGTAGGTTTTGTCACTTACAATGCATAATCTCTAGTATGGTTCACCCACTAAGTATCCCACTACTCTTTTTGAAGGGACTTAAGTAGTGTAAAAGTAATCTTCTCAATGTTGGAAAAATGGTGAATAAATAAATAACCCTCTAGTGGTTTTAAACATATCTCTAAATCTTATGCATTTATCTTTCCTTCAAATAGAGAAATATCAAAATTAACTTGTACTATGAAGAGTATAATTCCTATGAAATCATTACTTGATAAAGGTGCCTCCATTTTTAGGAGTCTTCAAAGGATATGGATGACATGGTCCATTATCTCATTCCTTTGTCACTTAAGGGATTCCTAGAGAAATGACTTAATATGATCTTCTACTATCTCATCTTTCTTTACTTTATTCACCATGGTTGGTTTCTTAGGATAACAAGGGAATCCTTCATCGTGCTTGGTTAGTTTTAGTCCCAACTCTTTGTAGCTTTTCCTTGTTGAGGACATGCATGTAAATACAATAGAGAGAATATCATTATGATACAAATAATCCATATTGGATCAAGAAATAAATGAAAGAGCACACTATTGTAGATATAACACAAGATAATTAGATTACTATAGTGAAAACCATATTCTATCAATGAATCATATGGTGAAAAACATTGCAATGCACACAGCAATACAAAGACATTAATATGGTTGTAGATTATATCTAAGAATATATGTGATGGATACACTCATTCAAAAATTACCATAGCAAGATCCTAAAAGTACATTTTATCATAGTTCCAAAAACCTTAAGAGAAAAAACCCTAAAATCCAAAAACCCTAACCCTAGGAGCTAAGGTGGTGAAAGGAATGTAGGCCCTCAAAGATCCTAGTTAGTATGTCAACTTCTCGAGGTGATAACTTTCACTTATGGAATCCATTTTGGGATTTTTGGGGGCCATTACAAATGTTATTCATAGCTCTACATGTTTTGTACGTTTAGCCATAAAAATAGTTGAAAGCACATGGGAGTAGTCCATAAATGCGTTGAAAATTCATACTCTACAAAATTATTTAGATTCTACAAAATTATTGTAAATATAACAAGGTTTGGGAGTATTTTTGAGATACTGTCATACTCAAATGGCCACCTCGTTCGAATTCATTAATTATTTCATGAATGCATGATTTATATCTAAATTACATATATTTAATACGAAAACCATACACTTAGGTAAATATCACATGGGTTGTCTCCCAATTACATGACCTTATGCTCTAAACCATGTAACCAAACCTTTAAATCATGGTCCATAATTCAAATATAATTAAGTAGGCCCAAAACCACATAATTTAATCATTTTAATTAATAGTAATGGTTTGGAGTTTGTATTAAAAAAATTGTAGCTACACTGTACAACACATAGTTACAAAAAATATATTTTTAACAAGTCATAGCTTGAAGTTCTCTCATAAGTATAGACCATCCAAAACAATAATGTGAAGGAGGGTCTATTTCCTTTGACTAAAACACATTTTCTTCATAAAACTACATAATAACAAAACATTCGACAAAAAATACAAAATCACTTAATGGAATTCCAAGAATTTCCACTATCTAGCAAACCAACACTAGTAACCCAAGGCTTTATTCTATTATGTTTCTCTTTCTTTCTAATTTTGATTGATCCAAAATGGATTGGTATATATTTTTAATCTATTTTGGTAATTTCTAAGTGGATAAATTGGAGCTATTAATTGATAAGGTCCATTTTATGGGTGGGTCCTATTTTAGTGATCTTGGATCATAAAAATTTTAAAGTTCATTTGGGGAATTAAATGGATTTTTTTTATATTAAAACTTTGCAAAAAAAATCTATATGAGGAAGTTATTCCTCCTACAAGTGATGTTTTTTTACCACTGTGGTACTGAGTGGATGCCATGTTGGATCCTATTAGTCATACTTGCAGAGATGGTCAAGTGAAGAATTTCAAGAAGATTCTAGAGTTTGTAAAACCATAACCCTACTCAAGAATTGAGGAAGAAGATTCTAGAGTTTGTAGAACCATAACCCTACTCAAGAATTGAGGAATTCAAAAAAACATAACCTGAGCCTAAAAAACTATGAATACATGTTAAATATTAATTTTCTAACATAAGGAAGGGGTTCCATTCTTGGTATTGATTTGTTGTTCGGTAATTGAGGGGAGAAAAGGAGGGGAATACAATAAGTAAAAAAAGGGAAGTAGAAGACCCTATAGAAACCATACATTCTATAGTGTCTATGGAAACTCCATATTGAGTTCATATTTCCTTATATTTTCATTTCATATCTAAGAAAAGAAGAAAGGAATAGTTATCACCTTTTAGTTGGGTTTTCTCATATTCAATTTCCTAGGGTACATCTTGTGTTCATTGCGTGGATGGTGTGGTATTTGTTGTTTTATCTTCGTTTATTTCATTCTCAATTTATTTCAGTATTTTGAGTGTTAATCTTGTAATATTAAATGTTTAACTTAAGAAGATACTACATAACAAAGTTTTGTGCATAAACTTATAAGATGCACTGTGACAAATTCTTCCAATGGAATATCCACAAAAATTTACATATCACTAACTGGATTTCCTTCCCCAAGTAAGCAAGACTGAGCTAAAGGATGGCGTTTCATGTTTCTTAGTGCCCCTACATAGGAGTTTGTAGTGAGGGGGATATTGAGGGGGGGAGAGATGAAAACATTTCACCCTTAAAATCTTGGAGTTCTCTCTCCTTTTCTGAGGTGGCTTTGTTTATCTCCTTCCTCAAGTATTATTTTAGGATTTCCCATTTCTCATGGATTTAGTCCAAAATTCATGTCATTTTTTATGGTAGGGATGGCATCTCTTCAAGGGGATAATGTGAAGCTACTTCTTTTCTAGGGAATTCTTCTTCCATCTTTCTTTCCAACATTGCAAACTAATTTTGACTGGTGTTGAATTTCTAGGTTGAGGGGTTAAAACTTGTTTTCTCTTTCTACTCTTGGGGTAAATTTTAATTTTTTTTTTTATTTCTCTAAGGTAGGGGTGATATACTAGTGAGAAGTGCCCATATGCATGGAATCCATTTCATTTGAAGTGAATTTGTTCATATTCCAAGGGTTGGAATTGGATTTTGATTTCATTAGTGAGTGTTTCTTCAATATTTACCTCCATAAAAAGGTGAGCATAGCTAAACAACCCTTGTTTTTCAACAATGTGTACCATATTCCAAATATATATCCCTATGGACCTGAGGTTTTTTTTTCCCCAGAGGTTGAGAGGGGGATGTAGGAGTATTACCCATATGAGGACTAAGGACGGGGTCTCCTCTTCCATATTAAAGTCCAAAGACCACCTGTTGAGGTATATTCCCATTGATCCCCTTAACCAAGGTTCACTATAAAAGATTGAATCTCAACCCTCTTTGAACTAAAAGTGGAATCCAAAAAATCCTTTTGACATAAATATAATGAATTCCTCCCTTTAGGTTGTGTACCCAATGTGATTGTACACACATATACAAACATTTTAGAATTGGTCAAGCTCCCATAAAATTTTCTATCAAGACATGGTGTACATAAAGAAGTGCATCCTCTTTTGATTCCAAAGGTGATAGGTTCAAATTGGGATGTTTTGTATTTTCTTGACAATCTGGGAAAAGCTATTGATAAATCTAGGTCTTTTAAGGTTTTGGTTGCTATTTAATTGAAGGTGGCATAAAGTTTTAGGTCCTTGTCATGATCTATGGGTTTTCCTTCCAATTCCTCCTTGGGAAAATTCACATGTGGGATAAATTATGTGAAAGTGTTGTCCAATGAGAAAGTCACGAGAATGAGAATGAAAAGGTACATGCATAAATGGCATGGTTATGTTGTTCAATTGATATGAATTCATAAACATATTTATTACCAAGGATAGTAAATTGAATAGGCTCAAGGGTTTGCATTTGTCTATTGTAAGTATATAGATGAGTATTAGAGGGTTGTTGAATGGATGGATGGAAAGAATGTTGATGTAAAATATATCACAACCCAAATGTTGAAAGAATCCACAGAGGAAGGATTACTACATCAAATCTGAAGCCAAATTTCGGCACATCAAGGAGTTGAAGTCCTCCTCCTCGATGTAGAAAATTTATTAATGATTAATATTGGGAGTGGTATGAATGGTTTTGCATGTGACATGCATGAGTGGATTAATATTTAGACAAGGATAAACATAACCATCGTCGAAGTCCTAGTAATAATTAGGGAAACATTTATTTAAATTTCACTATTTTGGTAATTTTTTTATCAGTAAACTGTTGTGGATATTCCAATGTAACAGTTCATCATGACATATCTTATAATATTCTAAAATATTAGACTTATGCAATTTATTTTCTTAGATCCCAAATTTATTATCTCTAGATTATGGCTTGGATTTAAGAAGTAACTTAAATATAAAAATGAAATAAAAGGAACAAATACACACCATCCACACAAATGAACACAAGATTTGACACAAGAAACCCAATATAGGAGAAAACCCAGAGAAGGTGAGGCTTAT
>ML796838.1:4809-15672 GCA_009831015.1 Picea engelmannii
GATTTGAAGATTACCATGGATAAATATGTGTTGCATTCAGATTTTTATGCTATGGATATGGATAAAGTGGATATTGTTTTGGGATATCCTTGGATAGAATGAGTGGGTACCATTAATATTAATGTGCAAAAGAAGTTTTTAAATTTGTGGTACAAGAAAAAGAAAATCACATTGCAGGATGTGTCTCTTATTAAGAAAGATGGACCCGTGGAAGATAGCAAAGAAGTTATTGCATAGTCTGAAGTTGAATCAAAGGCAGAGTCTACAGAAGGAGATGAAACAAAACTACAAGAAGGACATAATCAGGAAGCTAAGGAGGCCATTCACTTAAAGGCACAAAGTGTTGCAAATTTGAAGAAAAAAGAACAAATTCCTACAGTTGTTGTATATCGCCACCCACATCATATAGAGATGCAAAAGTCATCAAGGCAAGGGCATGTGCATCAGTACATTTATGCACCAGCAGGGCACCAGACAGGAAACTGATCAAGAGGTGCATGGAAGACTACCAACACTATGGGAAGAGATCAAGCTACAGAAACAATCGCATGGCAACCGCGACATGATGCAGAGAAAGATAAGGGTGCAAAGGTAGCAGATAGACATCACGTTCGACCTCCATTGGGATGGATGGATGGTCATACTTGGTACCAGTTGGCTACATTGCTTAGCCGATCATATTGTATGGTTTCTTCTAATGTTTCAAGGACGAAACATGTGAAGGGGGATGGAATGTGGTATACCTAGGGAGGTAATATGGGGTACCTAGGGATGTACTGTTATAACCCTAAATTGCACCACACATGCTTACCTGGCATCAGGCCAACTCATGTCTCTTCCTTGCCAAAGCCATGCTGAATAAACTCTTGAAAAACCTATTAAATTAAGTAACCCGCACCCTAACCCATTACTGGATGCGTTGGAACGCTGGAAGGCCTACTATTGCACGCGTTGGAACGCTGGCTGGCCCACTACAGCCCGCGTTTACCTAACAAAGCACAAAAAATGGAAAGTTGCCGACGGGACGAAAAGCTTTGGGTCAGTTAACTGGAACTCCCAGCCATGCATGGTCGAGAGTTCGTTCAAAAACCTAGCTCCTTCTAGCCTATAAAAGAAGGGGTAGGGGTACTATTTGGAGAGGAAAAATATAGCAAAGAAACTCTGCCCAATTGCCGAATCCATTTTGTCCCAACCCTTTAGCCTTTCCTCAAGCCTAAGAAGAATTCAAGCAAAGCAGTTGGAGGACAAAGAAGAGGATGATCCCAGGATCAGGATCAAGGAATGGTGGCCAGTCTCTATCATTATTGTAAGTTGATTCATCTTGAGATTAATAAAAGAATACTTTTCCCGTCCCAATGCACGAGTGACATATATTTTATATTATTTATGCTTAATGTCTAACCCTTAGGTAGAAGAATAGCATGCATGCGTAGTGTTTTGTCTTGATTGCAGGATTGTCTTTGGAAGGAGCAGCGAGAGCAAGCGGATAAAGCGCAACGGAGGATCTACATCAAACATAGATAGAAAAAGGTTAGTAGATCTTTTCCATGCTTGTGTGTGAAAAAGGGGTTTGAGTATTGGGGTGATAGGTTAAGAGTGTTTTCTTTGAGGTCATGATCTGCGTACAAGTTCATCCCTAGCTTGTTAGTCCGTAGGGTATTATTTCCCAACAACAGAATTGGCGACTCTGCTGGAGATATTACTCTTAGGGTTTCTGGATTTCATTGAGGTTTTTGGGTAGTTCAAGGAATTATATTTTCTGCTTCTTTGTTTGTTTGTTTTCTGTTAGGTCAGAGCTAGCAGGGAACCTGGTTCTTAATACCAGCTTTTCCTTGACTGTGTTTGACATTTATTATCGGGACACACAGAGGTACACGCAGCCTACAGAAGGCATGCACGCGTGTAACCCGCGCCCTAACCTTCTGTAGCTCGCGTTTGAACACTTGCTGCAGAGGTTTCAGTAGCGTGTGGGACTCAGAAAGATTGAGAGACGGTCTTCTCTTCCCTGTCAGAATTTTACATTCTCAGGGAGTTTTCTAGATCCTGTCTGGGTCTTGCTGGTTCACTGTCTTGTTTTCAGTCTACTTTATTGTGTGTGTTATCTTTTGCATTCATTTCCTTTTCTGTTAAAGTAGAAGCATCCAAGCCTTTAAGAGACCTTGGTTGTCAATACCAGAGGCCTTTTTCAAGTCTGGGCTGCCTGTGTTTGGTTTTATCTTAGATTTTATACAGACCCGTGGCCTGGTCACGTTTAGCCTGTGAGTACCTGCGCGTTGTTATAGCTTAGCACGCG
This sequence comes from Picea engelmannii, assembly GCA_009831015.1. NCBI lineage: Eukaryota > Viridiplantae > Streptophyta > Pinopsida > Pinales > Pinaceae > Picea > Picea engelmannii. The sequence continues at coordinate 7,103 of ML796838.1, forward strand.
TTTGCACGCGTGCTGTTTCAGTGACAGTCGCGGGCTTGATTGGTTTCTTTTCAGCCTGGGTGGGGTAGTCATCCCCTCTTGTGGTGAGAAGTGTTCCTCTCAGGGGTTTTGAGTCTAGGGTGCACAGTCAGTAAATTAGGACCTCTTATCCTTAGCTTGTGTTTTTATTAGTTGATGTTTTGATAGAAAAGACAAAAGAAAATTTTGTTTTATGGTTTTTAGACAAGTGTTAGAATCGGTGCTTTCTTGATTGTTTTTTCGCGTCTTTGCTCTGATTCTTTGCGATCTGTGCTTTAAGCCAGAATTTTATTGTTGTTTTCGTGGTTTTGTGCTTGTCGACATTTTCCCTTTGTTGCGTCATTTTGCAATTAAATAAAAAAAAAATCTCTTTTTCATTTTCTTCTTGGTTTGAAGATTGTGTTGTTGCATCAATAGCTAGGAAGAAGTCTTTTTCATAAGTTTTGCAGTGCATTTAGCGCATAAGTAGCTCGCAGATTGAGTGAAATTCCTTGATGTTTTTCTGCATGAATTCTTAGAAAATTCAAAAAGAAAATAAGTCTTTTTTGTTGAAAAGTTGTTGGTTTTTGCATTTTCTGTAAAAGTTTTTGTTTCCAAGCATTTCTTGTTCATTTTGCTTTGAGTCTTTACAAACCATCAGTTTCACCTTCATACCTTGTGACTTAAAAATCCCATTAAAAGCAACGCTAATTAAAAACTATTAGACTTTTGTTTGTAGGGTTCATACACTAGCTTAAGACTAGGGCCTTGGAATAGGTTGGAGAGTAAATTCTCCAAGGCCACTCAAACCAAACATTGGAGTCTGTCATAGGGAGTGTAGAAGTCCAGTTACTGAAAGTTATCCGGGACGCCCCTCTAACACAGGGGCTAAACACGAGGTCGCGTAAGGAAAGGTAGCGGAGATAACCCCTCCAAACCCAGACCGCGTAGTGGAGAACACATATCGAGGATTTGTTAATGGATTCTGTCGTTTGCATTTGCCATGGGGATTCATGGGTCTCGAATCTGTTCGAGGTCCTCAATTGTCTTCCGGACCATTTGCTCTCGATACCCTTGACAGGTTTCGGGCTTGATACCCTGCTCATTGTGGTCTACCCGACTATCGACTGTACCCGCCTGGTGACTGTTCACGTGCTGGCAAACTAGTTGCCAATCTTTTCTAGGGATATACACAGGTGACTGCGGAGGTATACCGCGGTACCTAGGACAGACATCGAGCCACGCTTTGCAGAGTATACCCGGAGGGTGCTTCCGTTTTTAAGTTGCACTTGCACTGGTAAGTTGCTCTAGTGTTGGTTGTTGTAACTGTTCTTCAAAATAGTTAGTGTTTGCTTGTCTTATCTCATAGGGGCTTCTTTCAGTGTGTGTTACTGTTAGTTTGTGTAGAATACCTTAGCGTGTCGTGAATCTTCTCACACAGTGGAGGATTCAGAGCTCTGCCGGTCACGAAGGATTTTGGGCCTGCCACCGGTTATACTGGAGCCACCCCTGCCACCATTGAGGCGAAAGCTAGACCAAAAAGGGTCTTTCGAAGCAACCGGGTTTCCAACCGTTGAGCCCGAACAACTCCCGGAGGAATCGACCGCCAATCTTGGTTTGGTTGAAACCTCAAACACTGATACTTGGCCACAATTTATTGTGCCAATTCAATTTTACGAATGCCTGTCAGTGCCTCACACAGTTATGGAAACAAACGTTGTTACTTCCTCTGAGAATTCTTCCATTCCCATCACTGTTTCTACCACAGGAGAAGCTTCTCCTAACTTGCCTTTGTCGACGGTCCGAGCCACCATGGTCTCGGCCGTAACTACGTCGCACAGTGGACCGACCCCATCTATCGTGGCAGACACACCTCCTTTCACACCTAGTGCGATAGGCCCTCTGTTTTCATACGGTATTCCTAGTTCAGGTACAAGTCCTGCACTCACTTCCTCCACTTTACAGACTTTGGGTCTGGGGACAGGGAGCTCTAACGCTCCTCTACAAGGTCAACTTGGGGGCATTCCTGTCCCTTTCAATGCTTTTCCTTATGCTGGAGGTCATATCTCTCATTCGTCCCCTTCGCTTGGTGGTCCGCATCAGCAGTCCGTCGGGCAGCCTGCACACACAAGTTCATTTGGAGTCGGGAGTCAAGGAACACCTGCACAAACTCAGCCGGTAGGTTCGTCACCATTTGTTTTGAACGGGACGTTTGGTAATAACACTTTCGCATCCACTGCTTTCCCATCTGGGGGCACACCCATTTTTGGACAGTCTACTCCGGCACAGGGTACTATTCCTCCATTGGGGGCACATATACCAGGACCTTGGAACTCAGGACAAGGATCCGTTCCTTCCTCTGGAATGTCGTTCTGGGGTAATTCTTTCCACAGTCAATGGAACCCCGGACAGACTTCTATGCCTCTCCCATCGGGACCGGCATGGGGTAATCCTTCCCAAAGTCTGTCAAACACGATGAATGCCCAACATCCTATGTCCTTTATGGGGAATCAGCAAATGATGTCTCCACAGATGCAAAACCCTTACGCTGGTCAGGGCCATGGTTTCTACCAGAACCCGGGCCAGCAGCCAAACTTTTCCTGGCAACCTGGTGCCAGTCAAACTCCAGGACCCTTTTATCCAGGCTATCAGCATCAACCCAAACTACCATTCTTGGCGACGTTACACTTGCTAGATTTGACACAGTTGTTAAATGATCCTATCTATCACGATCCGCGTTGGCCTCCTATGCCAACAAAGTTGCCTTCAGACATTCCAAAGTTTGAGGCCAAGCCTAATGAAGATCCAGGTGATCACGTGACTACTTTCCACCTTTGGTGTTCATATAACTCACTGAAAGATGACTCCATCCAGTTGCGATTGTTTCAACGCACTCTTATTGGGAGTGTCGTGAAATGGTACATAGAGTTTGATCGTTCACGATACTCTTCTTTTGGAAAACTGGCGATGGCCTTCCTTAACCATTTCCAGTTACCTGTGAGATACAACGCCGGCACAGAGTTGCTAGCCAATTTCAAGCAGACGACAGCGGATCATATCTCGGATCATATTCGAGAGTGGCGACGCCGAAAAAGTCTTATCAAGGTACCCATCCCACCAACATTCCTGCTTGAGTGGTTCCTTAAGTATTTAGTTCCGCAGTTATCCAAAGACGTTGCGACTTCAAGGGTTTTCTCCGAGGAAGATGCCATCATGAGGGCTCAACAGTTTGAGCTTATCTATTCTCAGTCTGGTCTATTGTACAACATCCTATCGGATGCACCACGATCGATACTGGATAAAACTAGACAGAGAGTCGGACCACATGCCGACGGTATCATTGGTTCGGCACAAACTAAGCCTGCTGAGCAATTGACAAAACAATTGCAACAATTATCTATACAACACTCAGCGGCTAGCCAGACTACTGCTTTGGCTTCTACTCCTACCCAAACGTCGGAAGTACACTCCGTACAGACGACTAACCCAAAGGCCACCTAAAATCCTGAAGGGAAGAAAAAACAACGCAAGAAGGGTAAGGGGGATAAGAAACCCACTGATAATGCTGGCGAGGGCACCACGGAAAAGAGGAAGGCGAGGTATCCGTGCAACTTCTGTGCGGAAGACCACCCGACCCATCTATGTCTTCAACTTGTGGAGGCCCAGAAGTTTGTCACACAGCAACAGCAAGTCGTGTTGACTAATCCCTCTCAGCATGGGCAAAATTTAACTCAAGCCTCTACAAGTGCCGAAGGGGGCAACCAAGAAAACTTCCCTCTCCCAAACAATTCCTCTTCCGCGAACGTATATATGGTTAAAAGTGATGCTTTAATAACGACTAGAGTGCACGACTATAGTAAACCAAGCACTTCTGAGAAGGGCAAAGAAGTCGAGATTCCATCTCTTCCTCTACAGATCGAGAAGACGTTAGGTGAAACAATGACACGCATTCCAAAAGGTGTGTTTAAGAGAGCTTCTCACAATCCAAACGCAAGGGTCGCCCATAATTACTCTGTGGTGGAAGATTTATCCCAAACCCCTTGTGCTATGTCCGCTTTGGAGGTCCTCCAAAGTTTTCCTGCTCAGAGGAAAGCCTTGTTGACTGCTTTAGGCTCTACTGAGACTTGTAACCTAGGTACCATCATGTTAGATACGACTGACTTGAAGCCTCATCTGCCTTACCACGTCGCGTTTCAGATAGTAGTGGCTCATCCCACGAAAACTTTTACACGGAATATCTTCCGCACGGTGGTCGACGAGGGCGCTTCGACTTGCGTTATGTCGTTAGCATGCTAGAAAGCCATTGGTCAGCCCGAGTTGTCTCCATCACCTACTCTCCTCACTGTGTTCGACGGTCGTTCTTTCCGACCACATGGCATCATTCCTTCTTTCCCTGTGCAGTTAGGGGGGAAGACTGTGTGCGTCGAAGTAGAGGTAGTCGATGCCCCCATCGACTACAATCTCTTGTTAGGTCGTAGTTGGAATTATGCTATGCAAGCGGTGGTTGCTACAGTTTTCTGCGTCTTATTTTTTCCACATGAAGGCCGGATAGTGACCATTGATCAGTTATCCTCCTCTCGACTTGACCCAACCTTGGGGGCATCCGCGGTTCCTATGATTGATAATCCTCAAGCCGGTGTCGTTAACATAGGAGTTGGTTTGTGCCCATCTTTGATGGGTACTTTCGATTACCCACCTCCTCATGGCGATGTTAAGTTTATATTGACTCACCACAAGGCTGAGATTTTTCACGTCTCGTCGTTCCGCACGACTTACTTCGAGGATCTGTGGATTCTTCCTTCCCCATCAGCCACGAGGATGAGACAGGGCACTCCAGCATGTCCATGCCCTTTTCGGCTGCTGAAGTAGCGTACTCTTTAGTCCAGCAAGCTTCAGCTACTCCCGATCCAACTCCCGCACAAGAGTTGGATCCACTTCCAGAGCCTATTTGGGCTCAGGGTTCTCTTGCTACCACCGATTTGTTAGACTTAGTCTTGCCTTCTGACGAAGCTGTAATCGAAGCAATGACTAGTCCAGACAGACCTTGGGAAGATCTTCATCACAGATCATATTTCCTCTCAGAGTTGCATAGAATCGAGACAGGAGAATTCACTATCACCATGACGGGAGATCAGCCATGTCCCATTAACCTCTTAGCTACACAGGAAATTTATGCTGAGGGCAATATGGCGACTATTGCTGCAACCATACCTATCAACATCTCCCAAAACCTTGGCATCGTGGAGAATGTCTTCGTCGGAGCGGATTGCTCCCCTGAAGAGATTCAGATTTACATGGATCTTTTTAAAGAATTCAACGACGTTTTTGCCTGGTCTTATGAGGAAATTCCAGGCATCGATCCGAAAATAGTTGAACATGAGATCACTACGTATCCTGATGCTAAGCTTGTTCGTCAAAAAATTTGTCCAGTTAATCCTAAGAAAGAAGCAGCCATCAAGGCTGAGGTTGAGAAATTTCTCAAGGCAGGGTTCATTTACCCTATACATTTGACTCAATGGGTGTCAAACCTCGTGTTGGTCAATAAAAAACAAGGCACGATTCGTGTTTGTACCGATTTCCGTGATTTGAAGAAGGCATGTCCAAAAGATAATTATCCAACCCCATTCATCGACCAGATCATTGATGAGTGCGCTGGTTGTGAAGCCTTTTCGTTCATGGATGATTTTTTGGGCTATAATCAAATCCAAATCAAACCTGAGGACCAACACAAAACAACATTCATTTGTCCGTGGGGTACATTCGCTTATCGTAAGATGCCTTTTGGCCTCAAAAATGCTGGAGCCACTTTCCAGCGGGCCATGTCTTTTGTTTTTCATGACCTCAAACATATAGTCGAGGCCTATCTAGATGATTTAGCATCACGCTCTCGCAAGCGAAAGGATCATCCTATGCACCTCCGACTAATCTTCGAACGCTGTCACTACTTCAGGATTCGCTTGAATCCCAACAAGTGCAGTTTTTGCGTCACGTCAGGACGTTTGTTAGGTTTCATTGTTTCAAAAACAGGGATCATGGTGGATCCTCCTAAGGTGGAGGCAATAGTCCAGTTGCCCCCCCCATGCACAATCTTACAACTTCAGAGTCTTCAAGGCAAGGCGAACTTCTTACGATGCTTCATCGCCAACTATGCTGAAATCACAAAGGGATTCATGCATTTACTGAAGAAAGATGTTCCCTTTTTCTGGGACGAAGCAGTTCAACGCTCTTTCGACGCATTGAAACACGCTCTTACAACCACACCTCTGCTACGACCACCGAATTATAACAAGGATTTCCTATTATATCTGGCTGCCGCAGAGACAACCATAGGCATGGTTTTAGTTCAGGAAGATGATTTTTTTTTCTGAATATGTGATCTATTACCTAAGCCGAGGCCTCGTAGGACCGGAACTTAATTATACTCATCTCGAAAAATTTGCGTTGGCAGCAATTCATACTATTCAACGGTTCTGTCACTATGTTCTGTTTCGCAAGACCACCATCGTAGCTGTCGTGAATCCATTCCAATACATGTTGACACGATGAGTTATCGACGAAAAAATCAGTAGATGGATGGTCATCCTCCAAGAATTCGACTTAGACTTCGTTTCAGCAAAGTCCAAGAAGTCATTGGTCTTCGTAGAACTCATTTCAGAACTTCCGGTTGAGTCAGGTGACGTTGTGCCTGAGGAATCGTCAATCCGTAGGGATATGTTTTTGATTGAATCGTCAGACCCCTGGTACAGAGATATACTGATCTATCTTCAAACTTTGAAGTGCCCCACCTCTACTTCTCGTGATGAGCGTCGACGGATACGCCATCAGGCCAAGAACTATATCATACTCAATGATACGTTGTATCGGAGAGGTGTAGAGTGTATCTTGCGTCGATGTCTCACTCATGAGGAGGCCGTCATAGTACTCAACGATTGTCATATAGGAGCTTGTGGAGGTCATTTATCTGGGTTGGCAACAGCCCAAAATATTTTACGAGCAGGTTACTTCTAGCCCACACTTATTAAAGATTGTATCGAGTCCGTCAAAAAGTGTCATCCGTGCCAAATCTTCTCATGGAAGATGAGGGCACATCCCGCTCCTATGTTTCCTGTCATCACAGTTGGTCCCTTCACAAAGTGGGGGATTGATTACACTACATTCCACCCCCCGTCAGCAAGGGGGCACCGCTATATCATCGTAGTTGTCGACTATTTCACTAAATGGGTCGAAGTTATGCCAACGTTTAAAGATGATGGAGAGACTGCAGCTCTCTTCTTATTTAACCAGATTATAGCACGGTTCAGCGTCCCGAGAGAGATTGTTATTGACCATGGCAGTCACTTTCAGAACCAAATGATGTCCGAGTTAACATCAAAGCTTGGTTTACGGCAAGAACATTCATCACCTTACTACCCCCAAGCCAATGGGCAGGTGGAAGCTGTTAACAAAACGCTTAAGATAATGCTACAGCGAACCATCAACTCAGCCAAGTCAAACTGACATTTGATGTTATACTCGGTATTATGGGCTTACCGAACATCAGTTAAGACTGCAACCGGTTTCTCACCTTTCCATCTTGTTTACGGGCTGGAGGCAGTCTTGCCCATCGAATGTCAAATTCCATCTCTGAAATTGGCAGTACAGTTATTGCCAGACACTTCTCCACTTGAAGAAAGGTTAGTACACCTTGAGCAGCTTGATGAACAGTGTCGCGATGCGGCTCTGGCCAACGAGGCTCATAAACATAAGGTCAAGTGTCAATATGATAGGTTCGTTCGTCCTCGGATTTTTTCTGAGGGTGACCTTGTCTTGGTTTACGACCAAGATAAGGACCCCCTGGGGGCAGGAAAGTTTAAACCCATGTGGTTCAGACCCTTCATTATTAAGGAGGTTTTAAAAAAGGGCGCTTATCGTCTTGTCGATTTTGAAGGGAATGCTTTAGCGGAGCCTAGAAATGGGCTCTACCTCAAGAAGTATTACTCATAGAACGGTCACTGTGGGTAAATTTTTGTAACATATGTATAGTCTTTTGCACTATTACTTTTTTACATTTCTTTTGAAAAACGTGTTATGGACGTGTCATTGATGTTATCTTTCGTCAATATGGCAGATGTCAAGTGAGTCTGAGGTGTTCGTTGGGTATGTGGACGGTGCTAGTAGACACACACGGAGGCTTGTCTCCGGAGCTTGGGTAATCTTTACACCACAGGGTCAGTTGTTATCTTCCGGAGGGATATGCTTAGGTGACACCACAAATAATGTTGCTGAGTATAGTGCAGTTATTGAGTTGCTTCATGACGCCTTATCATTGGGTATCTCTCGTCTCCGGGTCTATCTAGACGCTCAACTGGTTGTGTCGCAGCTAAACAGAATATTCCGAGTCTTCGATTCGACTTTACACCGATGATTCCTTAGGGTACGTCTCTTGGAACACAACTTTGATTATATTACATATTTTCATGTTCCTAGGAGTCTAAATCAAATCACAGATACTCTAGCTAATCACATTTTAGATTGACATCTTTCTCACACATAAAAAGATCATGATCATACACATGTAAATACATTTTTGTACA
>ML796838.1:36302-48150 GCA_009831015.1 Picea engelmannii
CAGGACAAAGCTGGCTGATAAGAAGAAGATGGGTCCTCAAGGACCATGCTCAGGTCGCTCCTGCTCTCGGTACTCCATGTCTAGGACCATGTGGGCCTCGAGACATGATCTCCTAGTTATCCCTAGATATCGGGGATAACAGGTACCATTAATATTAATGTGCAAAATAAGTTTTTAAAGTTGTGGTACAAGAAAAATAAAATCACATTGCAGGATGTGTCTCTTATTAAGAAAGATGGACCCATGGAAGATAGCAAAGAAGTTATTGCGCAATCTGAAGTTGAATCAGAGGCAAAGTCTACAGAAGGAGATGAATAAAAACTACAAGAAGGACAGAATCAGGAAGCTAAGGAGGTTATTGACTCAAAGGCACAAAGTGTTGCAGATTTGAAGAAAAAAGAACAAATTCCTACAGTTGTTGTATATCACCACCCATATTATATAGAGATGCAAAAGTCATCAAGGAAAGGCCATTTGCATCAACACATTTATGCACCAGCAGGGCACCAGACAGGAAACCGATCAAGAGGTGCATGGAAAACTACCAACATTATGGGAAGAGCTGAAGCTACAGAAACAATCCCATGGCAACCGCGACATGATGCAGAGAAAGATAAGGGTGCAAAGGTAGCAGATAGACATCACGTTCGACTTCCATTGGGATGGATGGATGGTCATGCTTAGTACCAGTTGCCTACATTGCTTAGCCGATCATATTGTATGGTTTCTTCTAATGTTTCGAGGACAAAACATGTGAAGGTGGATGGAATGTGGTATACCTAGGGAGGTAATATGGGGTACCTAGGGAGGTACCCAATGGGAATGTAGTTATGTGTTATTAGTGGAAGTCATTTAATATATGGGAATGTGGTCATTCAATGTAAGGTGGACTAGGTCGACTATATTAATAAAGGCCCACTATGGTAGTTGGATGTAATAAATGTGAGAAGGCTCTCTAGAAGGTTCCTAGGAGATAGGGAGAGCTATATAAAGAATTCTAGGCAATGTAATGAAACATAGTGAAGAATATTGTGATTGTACAAGCAAGGATTGCTTGAGGATTTTTTTCCTTCCATAAGGATTAATATATGGTGTTATTCTACCTCAAGGGTTTTGGATATTTCTTATGTTCATGGTTATGGTGAATGGTTTATGGTTTATTCCTAGTTATTTCTGAAGTATATTTGCAGATCTGGTTTAGGTACTTAACAATTGATGTGCTCATGAATGTTTGTTTCCTGTCATACATTTGTTTTTATATTCTATGTATGTGATTTCATGTTTCAAACTGAAGTCTGAAGGGGAGATGGAATGAGTTTCAATTGTTTCTCTATCTGAGCCAGGAGATTCCTGCAAGGTGTGCAGTCGAAAATCATCCGCAAGGAGTGCGTTGATGGAGGCTCAGGTAGTTTAACTCTTGTTATTATTCACCCAGAAGTGGAAGTGGGTTGTTGAAGTCGTGCAAGGAGTGTGCAGGCTGAAGAGGAAGTCTCAGTCGTGAGTCTGAGAAGGAAGCTTTGGAAGACTGATGCTGCAGGCGTGTGCAGATTCAAAGAAGGTCGAATACTTGAAGTGTTTGCAGGGTTGTCACAAGGGGTGCGCGCAAATATATCTCTTTTCTAAGAGACCGATAAGCTGTGAAGAAAGTTCAGAAGGAAGAGAGGCCTTCAGGATTATTGAAAGGTTGCACAAGAGATTTTCGTGCCAAGAAATCCCCAAGGGAAAAGAAATCGACAGTCAATATCTTACAGAAGAGATTGACAAAACCCGTCAGCCGTTGGATCTCGTGGAGGTGCAAGGAGATTACGACCACACCAGAGCCCAAGCTCGAGAGGATGCTGAGTCGTTGGATCAGCAAGTGATTTCCCGTCAGCCGTTAGATCTCGAGGATTTGCGTAGGGGTTAATCCCTAGTGTGTAGAAGAGAAGTCCCGAACACGTCATTGGGATATTGGAGTCATCGGGATTTTGCTAAGTAAGATAATCGAGACCTTGTGGGTTTCGAAAACCCGAGAGATAATCCTAGTCGTTGATCTCAGCAGGACACGCGTCAGAAATCCGAAGCGAGTCGGGGTTCGGCATTTCGGGGTTTCTGAAGACAGAGGAATTATTGCATCATGAATCACGATTTCGCGATACCTGATAGGCGATGAGGAAGCGGTGACGTGGAGGAGTAAACTCTCACGTGCATCATGGATCGATATATCGGGATTTTGGGTGACAAGAAAATCATCTAAGGAGGAGTCGCGAAACTCCGAAACGCGACGGCCCCACTTTCATAGCGTTATAGTGGAGGACAGGTGTTACCCATATCGGGGTTCTGGACTTGGAGAGTTCCGTGAACTAGTGCAACGAGAATCACGATATCCCGATACGCGATTTCTCAATCACCACAGGAGTGTGGGCCATAAGCATTAGAGTAGAGGACAAGTGGCAGCTCGTGTCGAAATTCAGGGAATTGGAAATCCTGAGCACATAGCAACAGGAATTGCGATATTTTGATACGCAATTTTTCGATGCGGTTAAGGATCAGAGAGGTGGACAGGTGTTGCACCACACCGAAGTATCGGTAGATCAGGATTCGGGGATTCAAAGAGCCTGAATTCGTGACCACAAGACTCGTGATCACGCGAAGTCCGATTTCCTGATTTGGAGTAGGTAGATCATAAGGAGTATTCTGTGGGTATTGAAAATTCCTGATAAGGGAATTGAAGAGCATTTTCAGTTCTTCGGGCCAAGGGAAGAGAAGATCCTGTGGGAGAGGACATGCCCTGGGTGGTGCGTGTGCATCAGAGTGGTATCAAAGCAAGAAAGTTCCTTTGCTTTCCGTAGCAGAGAAGAAAAGAAAATTTCACCATGCCGCCAAGGAGAGAAAGACAGTCACCTGATCCAGAGGACAGCGAGGTACGAAGAAGAGGCAGGACGGCATGAAATCTAGAAATGGAGAGGCAGATGAGAGATCTTCGAGCAAGACTTGAGGATATGGAGGCAGCGCAAAGACGCACAGTCAGTGTAGGGGATCTGAGTGATTTTGACAATGAAGTCGAAGTTGAACGCGAGGAAGAAGTTGTAGCCAAAGATGCCGCAAATGAGCGATTAATTAAGGCTATCGCCTGGATGAGTTCGAAGACAAATATGGACATTCCAGCTTATGAAGGGAATATGGATGCAGAAGAGCTTCTAGATTGGATTAGAGCTCTTGACACTTATTTCGATTATGAAGAAGGTTAGGCATGCTGTCACAAAATTGAAGGGACACACAACATTATGGTGGGACGAGCTTCAAGCAGATAGACACTGCAAAGGCAAGCAAAAGATTAAAAGTTGGGATCGAATGATTGCAAAGATGAAGGCAAAATTCATCCCAAGGGATTATCAAATCACACTGTTCAGGAGAATGCAAAACCTGAGACAGAAGTTGATTACAGTGAAGGAGTACATTAAGGAATTCTACAAGCTAAATATCAGAGCAAGTCATCGGGAGAGCGATGATGAAAACGTTGCCAGGTATATGAATGGCTTAAGATACGATATCCAGGACGAGATGAGTATGACAACCATCCGAACGGTGGAGGATGCATATCAAATGGCGTTGAAAGTTGAAGAGAAGTTGAGTTGTAAGCGAGGACAGCGAGGCCAAGGTAGGAGCCAGCCCAAAGGTAAGTCAGTTGCCCAAGATAGGTTCCAGAAATCCAAGGACGACTAGAAGAAGCCTCAGACTAGAACAGAAAAAGGTGGAAGTTCACAGCGAGGCCAGCACGCTGAACAGCGACGGAAGCATACAGAACAGGGTGGAGGATACGCTGATAATAACACATTTCCTCATACCAGAGGTAGAGGAAGAGGCAGAGGTGGAGTCATCACATGCTTCACGTGTGGAAAGAATGGACACAAGTCATTTGACTGTCCAGATAAGAAGAAGGATGGAGGAGAAGCTCACATCGCCAAGGCACAGAGGCGAGATGCTGAAGTGGAAGAAGCAGAAGACGGAAGGTCATTGATGATGCGAAAGGTTCTCTTAACACCCGAGAAGGAGGTGGAGGACACAGCTCAAAGAGGGTACAATGATAAAATACTCTGTGATGTTATCCCTGTGGATGTATGTCATTTATTGTTGGGCAGACCATGGCAATATGACAGGAACGTAGTTCATGATGGGAAGATGAATACATATACTTTGGAGAAGAACGGGAGAACACATATGTTACTTCCGATTAAAGATAAATAAGTAAAACTAGAAACGAGAAATATTGTACTTCTCATGAGTGGGAAGGAACTTCTTACAGAAGTCAAGAAGAAGGAAGATCCACAATTCCTTGTGGTCAGGAATCCCAAAATCATTTTGACCAGCACAAGAGTGGATGATTTGCTGAAAGAAATTCAGGAACTGCTAGAAGAGTTCGTTGACATTGTGGTAGACGAATTACCTCATTCGTTGCCGCCGATGAGGAGCGTAAGTCACCATATAGACCTCATACCAGGAGCTAGTTTGCCGAATAAAGCCGCGTATAGGTTGACGCCGCAGGAGAACGAAGAGGTTAAAAGGAAGGTACAGGAACTGTTAGATAAAGGACTGGTCAAGGAAAGTTTAAGCCCGTGTGTCGTTCCAACGGTACTGAGTCCAAAGAAAGATGGAGGTTGGAGAATGTGCACCGATTCCAGAGCCATTAACAAGATAACCATCAGGTACAGGTTTCCATTACCACGGATGGATGACTTGATGGACTGTTTAAGTGGAGCCAAATTTTTTTCAAAGGTGGATTTGAAAAGCGGATACCATCAGATTCGCATGAGAGAAGGCGATGAGTGGAAGACAGCCTTCAAAACCAATGAAGGGTTGTACGAATGGTTAGTCATGTCGTTTGGCTTGATGAATGCGCTGAGTACCTTCATGAGGTTGATGAGTGAAGTCCTGAGGGAATTCATCGGTAAATTTGTCATTGTTTATCTGGATGACATATTGATTTTCAGTAAAACAAAAGCAGAACATCTGAAGCATTTAGCTGCAGTAATGAAGAAGCTACATCAGGAGAAGTTGTTGATCAACATGAGGAAATCTTCATTTATGAAGACAGAACTCATTTACTTGGGATTTGTCATATCGGTGAATGAATTAAAGATGGATCTAGGTAAGGTGGAGGTAATTAAAAATTGGCCATCACCAAGAAATGCTTTCGAGGTGAGAAGTTTTCATGGACTGGCTAGTTTCTACCGGAAGTTCATCAGAAATTTCAGTGGAATTAGCACAGTGATGATGGACACAGTCAAGAAAAGACATAAATCTTTTCATTGGACTAAAGAGGCAGAGAAGAGTTTCAACCTATTGAAACGGAAGATCACAGAACAACCGGTTTTGGTGTTGCTGGATTTTAGGAAGGTGTTCCAGGTGAAATGTGATGCAAGTGGCTTTGCCATAGGAGTGGTCTTGAGCCAGGAGGACAGACCAATTGCATATTTCAGCAAGAAGCTGAATGAAGCAAAGGAGAAGTATTCCACGTATGATAAGGAATTCTATGCCATCATCCAAGCATTGAAAAAATGGAGGCACTATTTGATTCCAAAGGAATTTGTTTTATATAGTGATAACCATGCTTTACAGTTTGTGACTCAACAGGAAAAGTTGAATCAGAGGCATGTTAAGTGGGTAGAATACATGCAGAATTTCACTTTTGTGATAAAACATATTTCTGGTACTGCTAACAAAGTGGCTGATGCTTTGAGCAGGAAATGTTTATTGTTGCGGGAATTCAAAGTCAGGACGTTAGGATTTGATGATCTCAGAGACATGTATGCAGAGGATCAGGATTTTAAGGAAGCGTATGAAGAAGCTGAGAATCCAGTTCTCAGAGATCGTAGCAAATGGGCTGAATACATAATCCAGGAAGGATTTCTATTTAAAGGCAATCAGTTGTGTATTCCAAATTGCTCCATGAGAGAGAATTTGTTAAAGGAGAAGCACAGTGGAGGATTAGCATGACATTTTGGTCATGAAAAAACATTCGCAAAGCTGAATGAATCATATTTTTGGCCGGGGATGCATGCATATGTCAAGAGGTTCTTTGACAGGTGTAGAATTTTCCAGCATTCAAAGGGAAGGAAGCAGAATGCGGGATTCTATCAACCATTACCCATACCCGAGAGGCCGTGGGATGAAATTAGCATGGATTTCATATTGGGATTGCCTAGGATGAAAAGAGGACATGATTCGATCTTTGTGGTGGTTGACAGGTTTTCCAAAATGGCACATTTTATCCCATGTCATAAGACCAGTGATGCGACTCATATCGCAAATTTGTTTTTCAAGGAGGTCGTTAGACTTCACGGATTACCCAGAAGTATAGTTTCGGACAGGGATACGAAATTCATTGGACATTTCTGGAGGACACTCTAGAAGAAGATGGGGACTAACTTAATGTTTAGTTCTGCCTATCATCCTCAGACGGATGGGCAAACAGAGGTGGTAAATAGAAGCCTGGGAGACTTACTGAGAAGCTTGGTGACAGAGCACCACAGTAGTTGGGACAATGTGTTGCCACAGGCAGAGTTTGCATACAATGACTCAGTGAACAGGAGCACAGACAAAAGTCCATTTTAGATTATATATGGCACGCAACCGAGAGGAGTTTCTGAATTGAGGGATTCAGAGAAGACTGCTACTAGCAGCGCTAGTGCAGAAGAGTTCGTTGAAGCGATGAAAGAACTTCACACCAGAGTGAAGCAGTGACTGATAGAATCAAATCAAGAATATAAGTGCAGAGCCGATCAACGGAAGAGACAACTTCAGTTCGAAGTTGGTGATCTAGTTCTAGCACATCTGAGGAAGGAAAGGTTCCCGAGAGGAACATACAACAAGTTAAAAATGAAGAAAATTGGACCCTGCAAGGTCCTGAAGAAATTCGGAGAAAACGCTTATGAGATTGAGTTACCCGATGAGATCAGAAAATATCCGATATTCAATGTCTCAGATTTGTATCCATACAAAGCTGAGGAGATAGGAACAAGTGGTGAGCAGCCAGTAACTAGTGGCAGAAGCAGATGTCGATTGCAGAGAAGCCACAGATGGAGCGTATACTCGACAAGAGGGTGAGCAAAAAGACCAGACGGAAGCAATACTTCGAGTATCTGGTCAAATGGAAGGGCCATCTAGTGGAAGATGCCAGTTGGGAAAGTGAAGCAGTGATTCAAAAGCATGGACAGACTGTGCAGGAGCTCATGGACAGGAGCCCATGAAATCTTTCAAGCAAGGGAGTATGATGCAGGAGCATCGCAATTACCAAAGCAAGCGTGGAGCCAACGCATGTGTTTTTAACACATGACATATTGCTTTGAAAACTTTTGGGAAATGATGCGCCAAACCTTCAATGAATCATTTATGAAGGAGCACCTTTTGTATATTGTATTGGACCTTGAGTGACATGCTCTCGTCCTTAGTAGATAGGAGGCATTTAATTTAGTTAATGATGGTAGTTAGGATTTTTAATTCTAGATTTGATAGTTTAGAGTCCGAGAGGGAAAACGGATATAGACACCCTCATTGTACCATTGTAACATTATGGAAGCATTCAGAAGAAGAGAAGAGCAAGCAAAGAATAGTGTATGAAGAACACCCATGTACATGCATTTGAATTAATAGAAGAAAGTTTTGATTAAAATTCATGGTTTGTGTTGTTTCTCTGTGTATATTATTGATGTGCTCATGAATGTTTCTTTCTTGTCATACATTTGCTTTTATATGCTGTGTATGTGATTTCATGTTTCAAATTGAAGTCTGAAGGGGAGATGGAATGAGTTTCAATTGTTTCTCTATCTGAGCCAGGAGATTCTTGCAAGGTGTGCAGTCGAAAATCATCTGCAAGGAGTGCATTGATGGAGGCTCAGGTAGTTTAACTCTTGTTATTATTCACCCAGAAGTGGAAGTGGGTTGCTAAAATTGTGCAAGGAGTGCGCAGGATGAAGAGGAAGTCTCAGTCGTGAGTCTGAGAAGGAAGCTTTGGAAGACTGCTGTTGCAGGCGTGCGCAGAGTCAAAGAAGGTCGAACACTTGAAGTGTTTGCAGGGTTGCTGCAAGGGGTGCGCGCAAAGAGATCTCTTTTCTAAGAGACCGAGAAGCTGTGAAGAAAGTTCGGAAGGAAGAGAGGCCTTCAGGATTATTGAAAGGTTGCACAAGAGATTTTCGTGCCAAGAAATCCCCAAGGGAAAAGAAATCGACGGTCAGGATCTTACAGAAGAGATTGACAAAACCCGTCAGTCGTTGGATCTCACGGAGGTGCGAGGAGATTACGACCACACCAGAGCCCAAGCTCGAGAGGATGATGATCCATTGGATCAGCAAGTGATTTCCCGTCAGTCGTTAGATCTCGAGGAGTTGTGCAGGGGTTAAGCCCTAGTGTGTAGAAGAGAAGTCCCGAACAAGTCATCGGGATATTGGAGTCATCGGGATTTTTCTAAGTAAGAGAATCGAGACCTTGTGGGTTTCGAAAACCCGAGAGAGAATCATAGCCGTTGATCTCGGCAGGACATGCGTCAGAAATCCGGAGCGAGTTGGGGTTCGACATTTCGGGGTTTCTGAAGACAGAGGAATTGTTGCATCAGGAATCGCGATTTTGCGATACCTGATAGGCGACGAGGAAGCGGTGACGTGGAGGAGTAAACTATCACGTGCATTGGGGATCGGTATATCAGGATTTTGGGTGACGAGAAAATCATCGCAGGAGGAGTCGTGAAACTCCGAAACGCGACGGCCCCACTGTCATAGCGTTATAGTGGAGGACAGGTGTTACCCATATCAAGGTTCGAGACTTGGAGATTTCTGTGAACTAGTGCAACGGGAATCGCGATATCCCGATACGTGATTTGCCGATCACCATAGGAGTGTGGGCCATAAGCGCTAGAGAAGAGGACAGGTGGCAGCTCATGTCGAAATTCGGGGAATTGGAAATCCCGAGCACATAGCAACAGGAATCGCGATATTTCGATACGCGATTTCCCGATGGGGTTAAGGATTAGAGAGGTGGACAGGTGTCGCACCACACCGAAGTATCGGTAGATCGGGATTCGGGGATTCAAAGAGCCCGAATTCGTGACCACAAGACTCGCGATCACGCGAAGTCCGATTTCCCGATTTGGAGTAGGGAGATCATAAGGAGTATTCTGTGGGTATTGAAAATTCCTGATAAGGGAATTGAAGAGCATTTTCAGTTCTTCGGGCCAAGGGAAGAGAAGGTCCTGTGGGAGTGGACGTGCCATGGGTGGTGCGTGTGCATCACAAAGATAGAATGATAGTCGTCGATCTGGTCAAGATGACAAGGGGAGATCTACACCATCGATGTTATGCATGTCATCATCAATGATTTAAAGTGGGAAGGGAAATATTTTCTAGGGAAGTGTCGATGATGCAGTGGAATAAGGATTGATGAGAATCATTGATCTGTGATTCAAATAAGAATATCCTCCATCATGGATCTTTGGAAGATTACACTTAGGCTAGGGAAGAGGGTGAGGATGTCATGATGACATGGTCTTTCTACTTGATAGTCCATGTGTAAAAGGGGTAACAAGTGTTGCTAGAATATTGGTTAATGGGACTAATGTGGGTCCCATTGTCCGAGGAGGTTCTTTGAACCTTCATTTTAGTGGTGGATGTCAGATCTACCAGCCAGTGGTTCTTGACCATTGATGCCTGAGATATCGTCATCAAAACAAAGGGGATGGTGAATTAAATTTTGTCTATAGAGTGTTGACAACAAAATAGGTTGAGACCATTAACAACCATCGATATTGTTGGGGATGTGATGAAGACATATGGACTGTTGATCCCTATGCGTTGTCACCGGGGTTTAGTAGTTAAACCTTTAGAGTGTTGGTTAGCAGTATTGATGTCGGTGAAAAGGATAGGAAATATGGACCATCGGTCAACGTAGGGTGAAGGTTTAATCTGGACCATTCAACTTTCGTAGTTTCCCCTAATTCATCTAATGAATGTAAATGAAGATACAAGTGTTAACTTGCGGGTAAGTTAAATCGTCGACTCATCTAGGACCATAGGATGATGGGTTTGAGGACCATTGGATATGGTAAAAGGGTTGAACAACATCTCATTGTCAGACAATCATAATGTGTAGTGACACTTTGCCGAAGTGAAATTCAACGACAATGACAGGATTATGTGGACAGAAGATTCACTGTGATGAGAGGAGACAGGTGCCACATCGGTGCTATGAAGTTGCCATGGTAGAGGGCACAAGTGACGAAGTGCCACATGTATTCCATGTGGCACTGAGGTTGATTTTGACTATGAGATCCTGGGGAAATTCATAAGACCACAACGCTTGATCCTGAGCTAGGAATTAAGCGTGATTATAGTGGTTGGAAATCTCTTTTCGAGAAAAAGATGATGGTATTCTCTAGGGGAGACTTTGATATAATCGAAGAAAGGAGAAATCTTAATGCTCCATCCCTTAAAATTTTACTTAGGGGTCGAGTGTGTTACATAAATGCACCTCTATTTTAGTTGACAATATGTTATGCTTGCATTGTTATGGTATTACCAGTCATTACAAAATACAAAAGAGCTAATATCAACTCTCAATGCTAGAAAGTTAATTTCATAAAAAAAACGGATTATATAAGAACTGAAAACATAAAATTCATTTTGTTTAAATCAAGATATAACATTAGAGAGGAAGCATAGTATCTTTTAATGGAATTACATATTACAAAAAAATGGAGAAATAGAAATCTAAAAAAGACACATTTCACATTATTCCAATAGTTGTATGTGATTACATTAGCAATTTCATTGTTTTAAATTAGACAACCACAATATAGCATAAGTGATCTACTCATTTCCTGCCAAGCAAACAAAATACAAGAGGGAAGACACTCACCATAATGATATTTTTTTATTAATAACTACCACCAAAGAAAGATTGGTATCCACAAGAGAAAAATGGTACTATTATTCACTTGACATGGTTGTAAACGCTTCCACTTAGCTCGACAATTTATATTAATAGCTATTGGACCTATTATAAAGTGTTGCAACTTAGAAATAGCAACAATTAAAGGCTAATGAAATCAAAACAATATTTAGAGAGAAATTTTAAATCATGTGTATATGGACTCGGTTGATTGAGAATAGTATGAACAAACTATGCATATTATGTTGTTGAAATAGGAAAAGATTTCAGATGTGCCTCCCAACCAGTCTCGAGAACATATTGCATTTCAATATTCTGTTGAGAAAAATAACAGCTGATTGTACCATATGATGTTGTCACTTTAAATATTTAGAGGATTTCATATATATATAGAAATTGAATTTTTATTATTGTAAATATGCCATAGGAGCATATATGAAAGATACACTATTGAAGCATTTTCATGCTTAATATATAAAGTATGTTATACTAGTGCCAATTCAAGCTATCAATTCATGAATTTGATTTACCTTCTTAATGTCCCTAATAAACCTATTTATAAGAATATAATGCAAGATTTATGAATACTACCTTGGCCTTTCAGGCAACATTCATGTTGATTCTTAAGTCAACCTCTTAGGGCTACTGGACTTTAAGCAACTTTGCACATGAACGATGTTTGTTCACTTTGTTTGTTCTTTGTATCCAAAGTGGATTGATATGGTTGGACTTCCCTAGAGTTGGAATCAATCTTTTTTCAACAATTTATATTTTTAATCTTTGTAACTTACTCTGATTTCAGTGATAATGATAATTATATGTGAAATCAAAGTTTGGATTTTTAAATGACTCTTCGCAAAATTTCCAAATTTTTTCATTAGGTTCTTGGTTTGATGGTTAAGTAGGGATGGTTATAATCCCCCCACCAAGG
>ML796838.1:55458-65922 GCA_009831015.1 Picea engelmannii
CCAATGCGCGCCGTTGATCTGGGTGCGCAAATCTGGACCGCTCGGACTTGCTCGTTTCTTACCATGGGCGCATTATTGCCCAAAACTTAGGACAAATGGGTTTTTAACCCCTTCTTTTGCTATCTAATCCCCTCTACAGGAAATATCGCTAACACCGAGGAAACTTTTGGACCTATGGACAATCCTCTTGAGGGAACACCTAGGCCTATAGGTTGTTTAATGTAATTAGAAGGAAATGATTGAGGTTCCAATAGGATCCCTCCCTCTCCTTTCTCGCTCATACTTTGTTCTCTCTGACACTTCATCTTAAACTAGTGAGATTGGTCCTACCCAATTGCAACATCACTTCTAGGTTCTCTGCTGAAAAGAAATGAAAATTTTGAATTTCTTGCCTTCTTATCTCGATCCATACTCTCAGATAGAGTCACATTCTTAGAAAAAAATTATGATAAAACTATAATGTTCCAGACCATTTCATCGTCTATTGGCTTCTGTGGAGGTGGAGGTAAGGCATTTGCCAATAGATGCCCCTGAAAGCCTTATGGAGGGGCTAAAGGAGGTAAAGGAGAATTTACTAGAGAACTGCATTTAGTTGAAGATGAGTTAAAGATGAAACTCCTAGATTTGGAGCTCCAAGATGCGGAACTCGAAGATGCAGAGCTCCTAGAAGTGGTCCAAGTAATGGCTACCTAGATGGTGGCACTTATGGACCTGTGGCAGGAAGTAATCCTAGTGGAGGAGGATGATTGGAGGGAATTGTTATAGGATAAGGTTGAGAAGACATCATGTGAATAGGTGGAGTAGTTGGCATCGGTTTCCTAGGATGTAATGCATTTCCACCATAAGGTTGTGGCATGCATGGAGGCAGTCCAAACCAGGGATGTTGTTTCCTACCTGGAAAGAGAGGAGGACACATCATAGGACCTTGGTTGCACATTGTAAAAGATGCAAAAGGATGACCCATGTTTATCTCTCCCAGATGGAAACCCGTGGGTGAGTGTTGTAGGGATTTTGCACCTTGCAGAATCTAAGCTCCCTTAGGTTCTAACAACGACTAAGACAAGAATAGAGACATAAACTAAGAATGTTCCTAGATCTAATTCATACATGAAAACAACCAAAGAAGATGAAATCCTCCCAAATATAAAATAAATCATGCATGGATTGACAACCAATCTAATAGTATATCATAACTGATAATTATACTAATTCTCTACCAATGAATACATAAACTTGTATGAACAATTATATAGAGGGAAAAATCCAATATGTCTTCTATTAATCAAAGATGAAATATTACAACTTACAAATGAGAAGTTGATGCAATGGTCTCCTTCCAAGCTCCTTGCCCAAGTCTTGCAACCAAATCACCATAGTAACCTTGCTATCTCTTTCCTCCTCCTTTCCCATGGGAAATGGATTCATTCTTATATGGACTTAGGGATAAAGCCATATAGTTATTAGGATAAGATTCTCGAGGTCATGATAGAAGCCTTCTCGAAGCTAAACCCTAAGAAACCATTGGGAAGTCTAATCCATCAAAACTAAATCCAAAAATATGAGCTTCTAGGCTTGGTCGCGACCTCTACACACAGATAGAGCGACTGGTTGCTCCTTGGAAAAACATAGGGAGTGATTAACCCTTTTGGTCGCACCCTCTATGAAGGAAAAAGGTGACCAAACCCTTTGGTCGCCCCCTAAATGAAGGAAAAATGTGACTGAACCCTTTGGTCACTCTTTTAATGAAGGCATGGGGTGACTGAACCTCTTTTGGTCACTCTTTTAATGAAGGAAGGGGGTGACTGAAAATAAACTCAGCTGAAAACCCAAGGAAAAATTGGTATGTTTTAAGGGTTTAAAATGAGAGGGTTCTAGGGGATAATGACCTAGATATTAGGTGATCTTTAGGTGATAATAACCTAATGATTAGGTGGAAAATAACATTATAACAATGAGGGTGGGGGAGGTTTTGGGGACAAGGTCACTGCTGGAGGCACATGCTTGAATTGAGGAGTGTACCCTCCTGGCCTTTTCATTTTAAAATAGTTTTTTCAACCAAATATTAAATTACCGAATAAATTAGTTGCTCTGATCCACTACTCAATATATAGACACTGAACATTCCTGTAAGGTACCAAATGTAATATATTATGCAGAATCGGGAATATTTAGAAAATATCAATGGAACAACAAAATATTGAGAGAGAAATACCAGAAATAATGCCTTTATTCAAAGAAAGAAATGTTCACTTGCCTCTTCAAGGGGGAAACCTCTTGCATAGAAGAGCTCTATTACAATAATTCTTAAGAAAAACCTTCTCATTATTGGACATAGTGTTATGGTGTTGGCATTGATGTCATGATATGGTGTTGTCATTGATGTAAAAAGGGGGAGAATTTCAATTGGAATTGATGTCAAAGAGGGATAACATGGTCTATAATTCTGTTAAAATCATATGTGAGCTTGATGCATTCATACTAATGTCCTAGAAAAAGTCTATGGAATGTGTTACTGGTATCCATTCACAGAAGAAACAATGGAGAAAACAAAGAGGTGAGGTTGGTGGTTCACTCCATGAAGGTATCATCGGAAGACCTTTACAATGGAACCTCAAAAATAAGTTACTTTGCTCTAAATACAAATAAGAAAGGATCAAAGTCTGGTGTTTCAATGGAATGCAATAGATGTCAATGGTCTGGTATAAAAGTCTCTATTAGACATATTGGACTATCACTGATCCAAGAAATACAACATGTTTGTAGGGTTTGTAGAGGAACAATTTTACTCTGATACATGTTCTGAGAAACTAAAGGTTGCAATTTTTCTCTTTTTATTGTAATGATCAATGCTCTGATCAACATTATAGTTGTGAGAAAAATGTAAGAAATCGCCAGGAGTCTCATTGTGATTGTTAGATCATTGGACTAAAGTCTAAAAAATCGTCAATCTAGAAATTATTGTTGATTGTTGGATTAGAATGGAAGCATGATCGGACGACTCGAATCAAATTCACGTTTGAAATAGCATAAACGTTAATTACCAAGGGCAGATGTGAAGTAACATTATGCTAAATTTAACTTTCGTGCTAGCCCTTAGTCTCTTGAATTTCTTCATAGTTTTCTTGTCTCATGTTCATCCCTTCAACTTTAGCAATAATCCTTGGACAATCCTCAACCTCATGACCAACAAACTTACAACAAAGACAAATAGGGCCTACCTCAGGACATTCCTTAGCAATATGTCCTGACCTTCTGCAATTATAACACAATGTCAATCCTCTTTTTCTTTTAAATGTTCCCTAACCTTTTTTGTATTGCGCATCTCCCATAGGATCATAGTGTTGGACCTGCAATCTGCAAAAATTCTTTCTAGGTTCCTGCATCCACTTATTAGTCCAAAAACTCTTTCTATGCATAGGAATAACATATCTTTCTTCATTTCCATTAAATTTACTCAAATCAAATCTTTCTTTCAACTGCGCCCTAGCCTTCAAACTAGGACAAAATCCATTAAACATAATTAAATTCATGCTTTCAAAACAAAAAATTTCACTTATCTTTCTCTTACCAAAGAACAAAACTTGCTTCTTTTAGGATCTTACCTCTTTTCTTCATATCAACTTACATTATTAGCACAAAGATTCACAAGTCAAGTAGAGTATTGCGCACTTCAACAACATATCTACTCACAAAGCTTCTCTTCAGTTCCCATCAATCACAGTTTCCAGTCCCGGCAACAGAACCATTTGTTGGCATAGGGGCATACCCAAGGTTCAATGCTTGACAACACACAACCAAAACCCTGACTACCAGCCCTTTCGATAACACCTGCGAAGTAGGCGAAGTCTCACTCGAGGTAGAAGTAGGGGGGTTACAGGACACAGGTGTCTGTAACCAGGATGGGACACAGATTTGTGATAATAGCACTTCACAGAATAGTCTGTTAACGTTTACGAAGTGATATACATTAGTTTATTAACCTTATTAAAAAACATAATCAAAGATAGAACGACGCAGTAACAACAAATGACAATATTCCTCAAGGACTTAACAATTAGCACTTAACATCACGAGTTAGATCTAGCATTCATTTACCCATAAGAAAAGTATTTAAAGAACAAAATATCTATCTACTATACATCATAATCAAATAACTAAGCAGATTCATAACAGAAATAACACAACACAAAGCACACCATGAGACACTAGATATATGTGGTTCACCCTAGGATGGGGCTACGTCCACAACCCGCTTCGCCTCTTTATTATTTGCCAGACTCTTACATTCATTCACTCCCGTGCACTAAGCCACAGAGTCGAGCTTCGCACCAGGCAGGAGATCTACGCACTAAGAACTAGATCCTCCTTCCAAAACTAGGTCAATGCACAAAGCCAACTCTCTATTGAGCACAAAGCCTTAACACAAATACTTTCCTTTTCCCAAAGCAACTCGAACTACTTTCACTTAGATACTTCTACAATACATTATTCTTTATTTATACTTTTACAAACCCTTACAATAAGGCCTAAACATGGGAAAACCCATGTTTTCCCATAAACCTGTTACAAAACCCTAGAGGATCCTTTACTGGGTCCACATAACCCTCAAAATCGGTGAGATCCGCGATCTTAGCTTCGCTTGGGAGCTCCTTCTTCGACCATCGTGTCGAAGTCCAAAAGTGGGCCAAAACTGACCAAAGTTTCCTCAAAACTTGGTCGAGGGCCAACAATCTATATGACCAAATATGTAGCAGATGGTTATATGGAAAAACATAAGGCACGTCTTGTAGCCAAGGGATTTTCATAGGTTGAAGGAATTGGTTACTCTAAGAGATTTTCCCCTATTTTAAAGATGAATTATGTATGCCTTGTGCTTTCTCTTGTTGCTTCCCAAGGATGGTCAGTCTACCATATGGATGTGAAGAGCACCTTTTTGCATGGTGATTTAGATGAGAAAAAATATATGGAGAAGCCTCCTGGTTTTGTGTAGGATTCTTCTCTTGTTTGCAGGCTTCGACGTTCATTGTATGGTCTCAAACAAGATCCCAAATATTGGTATGAGAAGATGGATAGTTTTCTGATTTCTTCAGGGTTTGATCGTTGTCATTTTGATCCTACAATTTACACTCAGAGGTAGGGAACTGATCTCTTGATTCTTGTTTTGTATGTGGATGATGTAATTCTCATAGGGAGTTCTTCATCTATGATTTAAAGTGTTCAGAAAGCATTGATGGGATAGTTCGATATGACATATCTAGGACTTCCACATATTTTTCTTTTTTTGCAAGTTGTTCAGTCTTCAGAAGGAATTTCCATTTTCCAGCAAAAGTATGCACTTGATTTACTTCAATGCTTTGGTATGGTTGATTGTAAGCCTACCCCTACTCCATTTTAGTCAAGAGTTACCCTTACAGTGAATTGCTCTTCACCATGTGTTAATCCTTTGTTGGATCAACAACTGGTTGGTGCACATCCTAACATCTCTTTTGTAGTAGGGTCTGTCTCTCGATTCTCTCAAGACCCTCACGAGAGTCATTGTACTTCTCATCTTGTGAGTTTCACTGACTCTGATTAGGCTGGTTCATTTGGTGATCGAAAATCCACATCTGGCTTTTTCTATTTCCTTGGCTTCGCTCCTATTACCCAGTCTTGCAAGAAGAAATCTACAATTGCCTTATCCTCTGCTAAAGCTGAATATTGTACTGCAACTCTTGTTAGTTAGGAAGTTCCTTGGCTTCGACAACTAATGATAGAGTTTGGCATTCAATAGGATCATCCTACCACACTTTGGTGATAATCAGAGTGTCATACACATTTCTCAGAACCCATTGGAGCATCAAAGGACCAAACACATTGAGATCAACATGCACTTCATTAGACAATTCATCCAAGATGGCGTTCTTAGCTTGGAGTATTTTCCTACTGAAGAGAAAGTTGTCGACATCTTCACTAAACATTTGGCATCACCTCATTTTCTTCAGTTACAATCAATGCTTGGGGTAAAGGAAGTTGTCTTTGGACAGTTATCTTGAGTCCTCTTATCTTCACTTTTTTTTGTTTTATCTCTTTAGGGGAGGACTTTTTTCCTACAATTCTTTCTCCTTTTCTCTGCTTATGAGAGTTTGTATTTGGGTACCTTATGAGGCCTAGTAGACGCGACCCATTTTTTTTTAGCTTTAATGTCTTTTTCATACTTCCCTTAGATGAACTTATGGCAGGGTGGGGGGGTGTTGGTGTACATAAGTTTACATAGGTCGGCCATGGTCTCTTACTTTACCACCTCCTTGACTCTTAAGTGAATTACCCAACCACCTCCACTCAATGTTGTTTCGTCTCAACCTATTATAAATAGAGCTCTTCCTTGTAATTACACACAAGATCATTCTCCCTTGTAGAAGGTTGTTGGTCTTTGCAGTTGTGTTGTGCTTGTGATATTGTTTTTTTTCAATATCTACATAGTGTAATTTGAATGAATTAAATATATTATAAATAATAAATAAGTAAAACAACATTGGAGGTAGGGAAAACACATTTTTTACATAAAGATGTTTATGTAATTTATATATTATTAATAAAATGTTTCAGTTTTTTTTTATAAATCTTAAATATGAATTTTTTAATTACAATTGTGATCGAGATTATTTATTAATAAAATAAATATTTTTATGAATCTTTTAATTACAATTGTAATTGAGAATAATTATTATAGATCTAGGGTTCAAGTGAAGGGTATGCGAATCGCGATCTATCTCTATCACGACAGAATATATTTAATTCATATGTTACAACTCTTTCAATTGTACAGAATCTTTGAAGCCGTTAAACTACAATGACTTTATTATTCAAATTGAATCCGCTCAGCCATCGAGCGGACGATCGACATGGCCGCGGAGCCCATTGACCTGACCCAATATTTCTACGGCGGCGGAGGCCCGCCTTCTTTCCTCGCCGAGCTCACCAACCCTGCCTTCACCCGCTCCATGTCCTACAAATTTCCCAACCAATTACAAATAGAATGAGAATGACAATGGTTAGAAATACAATTTTATATATAATGGAATAAAAAAGGAGTTGGGTATATATATATATTTCTTACATGGTCTTGCAATTTGATGGTTGCAGTCATTCGAAATTGCGAGCGTGATGGATCATGTTCAGTGGCCATAGAAACAATTGAGACCCTCATTTCTCTCAGACTCTTGAGCAGCACAATCATCAAATCAATCGTATTTGTAGGTCTGTCTACCACCACTACTATATTTCCCATCTTTGCTACTTCAACTGTCACCACGCTGTCGCCCCCCTCACTACTTGTGGAGCCCTGTTGTTGCAGGGCTGCGCTGGTGCCTGCACCCTCCTGAGATTGAGCCAGTGGGAGCTTCTTCAGTTCTGATTCCAACTGTTTATTCCTCTCTTCAAGTTCTTCCGCACGAGACTTAAGACTGGTTAAATACGCCAGCGTATAGGCCAATATGGAAATCTTGTCTTTCTGCAAATATATCAACAACAAGAACTCATTTATTGGACCTACTTCTAACTAAAATTTAAGAGAAGAATTGATGGCTATTGCATATATTCTTAATAGCTATAGAGATTAAATACCAATGTCAATGGATGGTCATAAAATTTCATTTCATTACAAAAAAAACTGTATTTTCATGGAACGTACCCTTGCGCCACAAGGGATGAATGAACGCAATGCCTCAAAGCTCTCCTTCAATTTCTCCCTTCTCCTACGCTCAGAAACCAGATGATGAACCTGACTGCTAGAAACCCTTCCCCCCGCTGGTCTGTGGCTCCCAGACATTGAGATTTGTCCCAGTCTTTCTGCATGAATATTCCTCAAGATTGCCAGCGATCTCTTCAATCTATACTGACCCTCAACCACGAGCGGGGTCGGCGCTTTACTTGGCGGTCTCCACATCCCAAATGCGCTGAGCATGATGTTCCTCGCTGAGGGGTCGACAGGGAAGCCGCTGGCCTCACTGATTTGCGGGAAAAGCAGTGGACCTGGAACGCTAATCTGCGCTGAGAAACCTGGGTAAACTAGTGTTGTCTCATGATCAAGGCCACCGATCAAAATCCTGGAAGAAGGCTGCAATTGCAACGTTTGCGAGTAAGGATAAAACCCACTAGCGAATTCCGAGACGGACATAGAATATTGGTGGGTATCCTGCGGTATACTGATTTGATCGCCTGTAGACATGGTGGGATATTGTAGATATGAGACCAAGGATGAACTCTCAGAACTGTCAATGGAGCGTAATAATAGCGAAGAGCAAGATGAAGTTAATATACTCGTCCCGGGCATGGGCAATTGTACAGAAATATTGGGTGACACAATTACACTCGCTAGAAGGCTTGAAATTCGCAATTTAATATTCTCACCCGCTTGAACCTGCAAGTGAAACCAGGGAATCAACAGAGGCAAGCTTGAGGAGAGGCAAGCTTCGCTGACGTAGAAATACAGAGCCCGTAAGGAAAATTGAAAGGGCGCAGGGGGAGGAAGGTGGTGGTGATTTGAGATTTTATATATTGCAAAGGGTTTCAGAATAGCGAAACCACGAGCTGGGGGATGTGTGAACAGGGGAGGAAGGTGGGGCTGATTTGTGATTGTACAGATGGGAAAAGGGTTTAAAACTCAATAAAGCACGAACTGGTGTGAACGCGGGAAGTGTGGCTCTGGATGCTGAAAATGCTTTGAATTTGGATTGAAGGTCGTTAGACTCGTTCCGTTGGTCGCACAGGGAATAGCAGCCGCCATGACCAGGTCTGGAAACCCATGTCCGTGATTGTAACGACCCATGCTTTTCGGGGCCCAGGTTTTTCTGTGTACTATTTCAACTTTCTTTCATTCTTAAATATATTAATCTTAAATTAATTAAGATTCAATGATTATTACTTTTATTTTATTAATATTGAATTTTTTCAAAATAATTCTATTTTATAAAATAAAATATTTTTTCTTTTCCAAAAATACAAAATTGTTGATAAGTCAACTATATAAAATTAAATAAAAAATATAAAACTTATTGTAACTCAATTTTATATAAAATTAAATATTTATAAATGTATATATTTATTTTAATCATAATTTGGAGTTAGCTAATTATTTGGGTCTTCTTCGAAGTCTTCTGATTCTTTTTTAAATTTCCTGGCTACCAGTTTTTTAAATTTCCAACCAATTTAGAGAACTCTGATAGATTTTTTAATCATCTGGATTAGTTTAAAATAAAATCTTCAAATACTGAAATTCTTCTTTCTAAAATCTAACAAATATGCACGCCTCTCAAAAATGACGTCTCTCCGTTGGGCTTCCTGCACCTCATGTCGTCGCTCCAATTGCCGTTACCGTTACTCCACCTAACACCGTTATCTTGAAAGAGGAGCTAACTTTAGTGGATAAGAATTTGCTGAATGGGGTAAAATATTCACGACCGTTTTCAGAATATGGTGTAAAATTATTGATAACTATTTGATGTATAAGGAATTTTAACATTAATTACTTCCGTTTATATTATTATATTAATAAAAAGTATTTGATTTATTAAAGGTAATATTAATAGTATTTGGTTATAGTATTTTAACATTAATTACTTCCGTTTATATTATTATATTAATAAAAAGTATTTGATTTATTAAAGGTAGTATTAATAGAATTTAGTTATAGTATTTACTTTATGTATGGAATTAAGATTAAATATTAATAAAAAGCATGGGACACATTAAAAGTATAGATAGTATTTGATTTTATGTATGAAATTAAGATTAAATATTAATAAAAAACATGTGATCTATTAAAGGTATTATTTATTATTATAAGAGAAATCAATTTTTTTTATAGATATTATTTAGGTTTAGGTTGAAAATAATTTAAATAACAGAAGTAATGATCTACTCAAAGGGTCTGTTCGTAGCAAGAATTCATGGTCGTCCACATTCATAACCCACGCGGTTTGCATGACAGCACATGGAGTAAGGTTTTTGGTATTGTTTGATGAGATGGGCTCTTGAGAATTTACAGACCTTATCCGACTGAAATCATCAATATCTGAATATGGTCTCCAGATGCGGTCAAAGTTATCTTGAGGATACCTGCTTAATTCACCGTAACATCCAATTAAAAAACCCCAAATCATAGACAAGTTATCCTACTCCCTTCGAACCAGTAGATACCAGGGACACGCATTTTATATTTTCGGCCTCACAAAAGCCCAGAGGAGGCTGGGAGCAAGGTAGACCTGACAATCCGGTAGAAAAAAAACAGGAGAATGAAGTGGATGCCCATGTGCATAAATATGATGGGAGCAAGGCAGACCTAACAATCCAGTAGAAAAAAAAACAGGAGAATGAAGTGGATGCCCATGTGCATAAATATGAAGAAACTCCTGCCATGGGAGTGGAATGCAACAATTTCAAGAGAGTGAATGTAGAAGTCCCTCCGATCCTCCATTTGGACTGGAG
>ML796838.1:94361-105336 GCA_009831015.1 Picea engelmannii
CTCCAGTCCAAATGGAGGATCGGAGGGACTTCTACATTCACTCTCTTGAAATTGTTGCATTCCACTCCCATGGCAGGAGTTTCTTCATATTTATGCACATGGGCATCCACTTCATTCTCCTGTTTTTTTTTCTACTGGATTGTTAGGTCTGCCTTGCTCCCATCATATTTATGCACATGGGCATCCACTTCATTCTCCTGTTTTTTTTCTACCGGATTGTCAGGTCTACCTTGCTCCCAGCCTCCTCTGGGCTTTTGTGAGGCCGAAAATATAAAATGCGTGTCCCTGGTATCTACTGGTTCGAAGGGAGTAGGATAACTTGTCTATGATTTGGGGTTTTTTAATTGGATGTTACGGTGAATTAAGCAGGTATCCTCAAGATAACTTTGACCGCATCTGGAGACCATATTCAGATATTGATGATTTCAGTCGGATAAGGTCTGTAAATTCTCAAGAGCCCATCTCATCAAACAATACCAAAAACCTTACTCCATGTGCTGTCATGCAAACCGCGTGGGTTATGAATGTGGACGACCATGAATTCTTGCTACGAACAGACCCTTTGAGTAGATCATTACTTCTGTTATTTAAATTATTTTCAACCTAAACCTAAATAATATCTATAAAAAAAATTGATTTCTCTTATAATAATAAATAATACCTTTAATAGATCACATGTTTTTTATTAATATTTAATCTTAATTTCATACATAAAATCAAATACTATCTATACTTTTAATGTGTCCCATGCTTTTTATTAATATTTAATCTTAATTCCATACATAAAGTAAATACTATAACTAAATTCTATTAATACTACCTTTAATAAATCAAATACTTTTTATTAATATAATAATATAAACGGAAGTAATTAATGTTAAAATACTATAACCAAATACTATTAATATTACCTTTAATAAATCAAATACTTTTTATTAATATAATAATATAAACGGAAGTAATTAATGTTAAAATTCCTTATACATCAAATAGTTATCAATAATTTTACACCATATTCTGAAAACGGTCGTGAATATTTTACCCCATTCAGCAAATTCTTATCCACTAAAGTTAGCTCCTCTTTCAAGATAACGGTGTTAGGTGGAGTAACGGTAACGGCAATTGGAGCGACGACATGAGGTGCAGGAAGCCCAACGGAGAGACGTCATTTTTGAGAGGCGTGCATATTTGTTAGATTTTAGAAAGAAGAATTTCAGTATTTGAAGATTTTATTTTAAACTAATCCAGATGATTAAAAAATCTATCAGAGTTCTCTAAATTGGTTGGAAATTTAAAAAACTGGTAGCCAGGAAATTTAAAAAAGAATCAGAAGACTTCGAAGAAGACCCAAATAATTAGCTAACTCCAAATTATGATTAAAATAAATATATACATTTATAAATATTTAATTTTATATAAAATTGAGTTACAATAAGTTTTATATTTTTTATTTAATTTTATATAGTTGACTTATCAACAATTTTGTATTTTTGGAAAAGAAAAAATATTTTATTTTATAAAATAGAATTATTTTGAAAAAATTCAATATTAATAAAATAAAAGTAATAATCATTGAATCTTAATTAATTTAAGATTAATATATTTAAGAATGAAAGAAAGTTGAAATAGTACACAGAAAAACCTGGGCCCCGAAAAGCATGGGTCGTTACAATCACGGACATGGGTTTCCAGACCTGGTCATGGCGGCTGCTATTCCCTGTGCGACCAACGGAACGAGTCTAACGACCTTCAATCCAAATTCAAAGCATTTTCAGCATCCAGAGCCACACTTCCCGCGTTCACACCAGTTCGTGCTTTATTGAGTTTTAAACCCTTTTCCCATCTGTACAATCACAAATCAGCCCCACCTTCCTCCCCTGTTCACACATCCCCCAGCTCGTGGTTTCGCTATTCTGAAACCCTTTGCAATATATAAAATCTCAAATCACCACCACCTTCCTCCCCCTGCGCCCTTTCAATTTTCCTTACGGGCTCTGTATTTCTACGTCAGCGAAGCTTGCCT
Source organism: Picea engelmannii (assembly GCA_009831015.1). NCBI lineage: Eukaryota > Viridiplantae > Streptophyta > Pinopsida > Pinales > Pinaceae > Picea > Picea engelmannii. The sequence goes on from ML796838.1 coordinate 96,385, forward strand.
CTCCTCAAGCTTGCCTCTGTTGATTCCCTGGTTTCACTTGCAGGTTCAAGCGGGTGAGAATATTAAATTGCGAATTTCAAGCCTTCTAGCGAGTGTAATTGTGTCACCCAATATTTCTGTACAATTGCCCATGCCCGGGACGAGTATATTAACTTCATCTTGCTCTTCGCTATTATTACGCTCCATTGACAGTTCTGAGAGTTCATCCTTGGTCTCATATCTACAATATCCCACCATGTCTACAGGCGATCAAATCAGTATACCGCAGGATACCCACCAATATTCTATGTCCGTCTCGGAATTCGCTAGTGGGTTTTATCCTTACTCGCAAACGTTGCAATTGCAGCCTTCTTCCAGGATTTTGATCGGTGGCCTTGATCATGAGACAACACTAGTTTACCCAGGTTTCTCAGCGCAGATTAGCGTTCCAGGTCCACTGCTTTTCCCGCAAATCAGTGAGGCCAGCGGCTTCCCTGTCGACCCCTCAGCGAGGAACATCATGCTCAGCGCATTTGGGATGTGGAGACCGCCAAGTAAAGCGCCGACCCCGCTCGTGGTTGAGGGTCAGTATAGATTGAAGAGATCGCTGGCAATCTTGAGGAATATTCATGCAGAAAGACTGGGACAAATCTCAATGTCTGGGAGCCACAGACCAGCGGGGGGAAGGGTTTCTAGCAGTCAGGTTCATCATCTGGTTTCTGAGCGTAGGAGAAGGGAGAAATTGAAGGAGAGCTTTGAGGCATTGCGTTCATTCATCCCTTGTGGCGCAAGGGTACGTTCCATGAAAATACAGTTTTTTTTGTAATGAAATGAAATTTTATGACCATCCATTGACATTGGTATTTAATCTCTATAGCTATTAAGAATATATGCAATAGCCATCAATTCTTCTCTTAAATTTTAGTTAGAAGTAGGTCCAATAAATGAGTTCTTGTTGTTGATATATTTGCAGAAAGACAAGATTTCCATATTGGCCTATACGCTGGCGTATTTAACCAGTCTTAAGTCTCGTGCGGAAGAACTTGAAGAGAGGAATAAACAGTTGGAATCAGAACTGAAGAAGCTCCCACTGGCTCAATCTCAGGAGGGTGCAGGCACCAGCGCAGCCCTGCAACAACAGGGCTCCACAAGTAGTGAGGGGGGCGACAGCGTGGTGACAGTTGAAGTAGCAAAGATGGGAAATATAGTAGTGGTGGTAGACAGACCTACAAATACGATTGATTTGATGATTGTGCTGCTCAAGAGTCTGAGAGAAATGAGGGTCTCAATTGTTTCTATGGCCACTGAACATGATCCATCACGCTCGCAATTTCGAATGACTGCAACCATCAAATTGCAAGACCATGTAAGAAATATATATATATATATATATATATACACAACTCCTTTTTTATTCCATTATATATAAAATTGTATTTCTAGCCATTGTCATTCTCATTCTATTTGTGATTGGTTGGGAAATTTGTAGGACATGGAGCGGGTGAAGGCAGGATTGGTGAGCGCGGCGGGGAAAGAAGGCGGGCCGCCGCCGCCGTCGTAGAAAGATTGGAATTTGGGTCAGGTCAATGGTCTCCGCGGCCATGTCGATCGTCCGCTCGATGGCTGAGCAGATTCAAATTGAATAATAAAGTAACGGCTTCAAAGATTCTGTACAATTGAAAGAGTTGTAACATATGAATTAAATATATTCTGTCGTGATAGAGATAGATCGCGATTCGCATACCCTTCACTTGAATCCTAGATCTATAGTAATTATTCTCAATTACAATTGTAACTAAAAGATTCATAAAAATATTTATTTTATTAATAAATAATCTCGATCACAATTGTAATTAAAAAATTCATATTTAAGATTCATAAAAAAAAAATTGAAACATTTTATTAATAATATATAAATTACATAAACATCTTTATGTAAAAAATCTGTTTTCCCTACCTCCAATGTTGTTTTACTTAAACACAATTGCAAAGACCAACAACCGGTTAGAGATAATGCTTACAGTTGTTGTAACTCTGAGTTAGCCTTACAGCTGTTGTAATTGTGAGTTAGCTCTTGTAACTGTGAGTTTATAGGTTAACTATTTTTAGCTAATCAAATCCACTTTCTTAGGATCTAGATTGTTAGGAGTCGATGATCTCGATGCTATATATGTAACCTCCATTTGTCTGTGTAATACATTCTATTATTGTGTGTTAATCTTGTGCAATGGCTGCTCTCTCGATTTCTAAGTTGGTATCAGAGCAAGGACCGCCCTGACTCTCTCACGAGAGGGGTTGGAAGATGAGAGAAGAGTGATAAGTTGATTCCGCTGTAGGAGTAGATTAGGTTCGAGGGTTTGAATTTCTAAATTTTCTGTGTGTTTTGTGAGATTGTTGCGGGAGACTCTCCTTGTGAATAAAGGACCACTGCGTAGGAGAACTGACGAGGGTATCGCTGCCCAGGTATTCATTGATCAAATTGTGAGAGGTTAGATGCCTATGCATTCGTTGATCAGTGACAACTGCGTGGAAGAAAAAATATCCAGATCTGCTTTGGCGTTGACAACAGGGTTCTATTTTCTCTCTGCTGAAACTCTGATTCCCGCTGCAATGGGTGGACTTTATGTTCGGCAAGTGTTTGAGTTGGTTTGGTGGATTTGTTGTAGTGTTACATATAGTGTGATGTGATTTGTGTATGTTATATTATTTTTTGTTTGTAAAATTATATTGTCAAGAACCACTCAAAGAACAGAGTGATATAACTCAGGTATGTAGTTCTTGATGTTCTTTGGAGCTATAAGAATGAACGCATAACTAGTTTGAAGTCTGTTAAAAGCTGGAGATTTTTGTTGTATTTCGATGCTTCAAGATCATCACTTAAAGGTTATCACTGTATTGATGAGTGTGCGTAAAAAGGTCATTTTGTAAGATCGATTATTGATTGTTTCAGTATCGAGACTATTTTTCGGGGTAGTTTAGAATCATTGATCCTATAGATACTTCAAAGATGGTCAGAAGCGGTTGTATTTGTGCTGTATGAAGTGGTAGCTCGAAGATGATGGGAGAGAAAGAGTGTGTCTATGAAGTTCAGAGATGGGTGTAACTGCATATGAGGACCAATGAGACAGACATGACAAAATTTGTGTTGTAACCTTTTTGTTATGTTTTGTAATTTGTGATTGTAATATTTGTAATGTAAGCATTAAGAGAGGGTGTTAGAGATAATTCTTACAACTGTTGTAACTGTGAGTTAGCCTTACAGCTGTTGTAACTGTGAGTTAGCTGTTGTAATTGTGAGTTTCTAGGTTAACTATTTTTAGCTAATCAGATCCACTTTCTTAGGATCTAGATTGTTAGGAGTCAGTGATCTAGATGCTATATATGTAACCTCCATTTGTCTGTGTAATACATTCTATTATTGTGTGTTAATCTTGTGCAATGGTTGCTCTCTCGATTTCTAAGTCAACCTTCTACAAGAGAGAATGATCTATTGGATGTGTTGTGTGTAATTACAAGGAAGAGCTCTATTTATAATAGGTTGAGACGAAACAACATTGAGTGGAGGTGGTTGGATAATTCACGTAAGACTCAAGGAGGTGGTAAAGTAAGAGACAATGACCGACCTATGTAAACTTATGTACACCAACACCCCCCCACCCCGCCATAAGTTCAACTAAGGGAAGTATGAAAAAGACATTAAAGCTAAAAAAAAAATGGGTCGCGACTACTAGGCCTCATAAGGTACCCAAATACAAACTCTCATAAGCAGAGAAAAGGAGAAAGAATTGTAGGAAAAAATTCCTCCCCTAAAGAGATAAAACAAAAAAAAGTGAAGACAAGAGGACTCAAGATAACTCTCCAGAGACAACTTCCTTTACCCCAAGCATTGATTGTAACTGAAGAAAATGAGGTGATGCCAAATGTTTAGTGAAGATGTCGACAACTTTCTCTTCAGTAGGAAAATACTCCAAGTTAAGAACACCATCTTGGATGAATTGTCTAATGAAGTGCATGTTGATCTCAATGTGTTTGGTCCTTTGATGCTCCAATGGGTTCCGAGAAATGTGTATGACACTCTGATTATCACCAAAGAGTGGTAGGATGATCCTATTGAATGCTAAACTCTATCATTAGTTGTCAAAGCCAAGGAACTTCCTAACTAACAAGAGTTGTAGTACAATATTCAGCTTTAGCAGAGGATAAGGCGATTGCAGATTTCTTCTTGCAAGACTGGGTAACAGGAGCGAAGCCAAGGAAATAGACAAAGCCAGATGTGGATTTTCGATCACCAAATGAACCAGCCTAATCAGAGTCAGTGAAACTCACAAGATGAGAAGTACAATGACTCTCGTGAGGGTCTTGAGAGAATTGAGAGACAAACCCTACTACAAAAGAGATGTCAGGACGTGCACCAACCAGTTGTCGATCCAACAAAGGATTAACGTGTAGTGAAGAGCAATTGACCGTAAGGGTAACTCTTGACTGAAATGGAGTAGGGGTAGGCTTACAATCAACCATGGCAAAGCATTGAAGTAAATCAAGTGCATACTTTTGCTGGAAAATGGAAATTCCTTCTGAAGACTGAACAACTTGCAAAACAAGAAACAAATGTGGAAGTCCTAGATATGTCATATCAAACTGTCCCATCAATTCTTTATGAACACTTTAAATCATAGATGAAGAACTCCCTATGAGAATTACATCATCCACATACAAAACAATAATCAAGAGATCAGTTCCCTGCCTCTGAGTGTAAATTGTAGGATCAAAATGACAACGATCAAACCCTGAAGAAATCAGAAAACTATCCATCTTCTCATACCAATATTGGGGATCTTGTTTGAGACCATACAATGAATGTTGAAGCCTGCAAACAAGAGAAGAATCCTACACAAAACCAGGAGGCTTCTCCATATATTTTTTCTCATCTAAATCAACATGCAAAAAGGTGCTCTTCACATCCATCTGGTAGACTAACCATCCTTGGGAAGCAACAAGAGAAAGCACAGGGCATACATAATTCATCTTTAAAATAGGGGAAAAGGTCTTAGAGTAACCAATTCCTTCAACCTATGAAAATCCCTTGGCTACAAGACGTGCCTTATGTTTTTCCATATAACCATCTGCTACATATTTGGTCATATAGATTGTTGGCCCTCGACCAAGTTTTGAGGAAACTTTGGTCAGTTTTGGCCTACTTTTGGACTTCGACACGATGGTCGAAGAAGGAGCTCCCAAGCGGAGCTGAGATCACGGATCTCACCGATTTTGAGGGTTATGTGGGCCCAGTAAAGGGTCCTCTAGGGTTTTGTAATAGGTTTATGGGATGTCGGCCCATGGGGTTTTCCCATGTTTAGCCCTTATTGTAAGGGTTTGTAAAAGTATAAATAAAGAATAATATATTGTAGAAGTATCTAAGTGCAAGTAGTTCGAGTTGCTTTGGGAAAAGGAAAGTATTTGTGTTAAGGCTTTGTGCTCAATAGAGAGTTGGCTCTGTGCATTGACCTAGTTTTGGAAGGAGTATCTAGTGCTTAGTTCACAGATCTCCTGTCTGGTGCGAAGCTCGACTTCGTGGTTTAGTGCACAGGAGTGAATGAATGTAAGAGTCTGGCGAATAATAAAGAGGCGAAGCGGGTTGTGGACGTAGCCCCACCCTGGGGTGAACCACGTATATCTGGTGTCTCATGGTGTGCTTTGTGTTGTGTTATTTCTGTTATGAATCTGCTTAGTTCTTTGATTATGATGTATAGTAGATAGATATTTTGTTGTTTAAATACTTTTCTTATGGGTAAATGAATGCTAGATCTAACTCATGATGTTAAGTGCTCGGGGTATATTGTCATTTGTTGTTACTGTGTCGTTCTATCTTTGATTATGTTTTGCGGTGTTAATAAGGTTAATAAAATAATGTATATCACTTCCTAAATGTTAACAGACTATTTTGTTAAGTGCTATTATCACAGATCTGTGTCCCATCCTGGTTACATACACCTGTGTCCTATAACCCCCCTTGCTTCTACCTCGGATGAGACTTCGCCTGCTTCACAGGTGTTACCGAAAGGGGTGGTAGTCAGGGTTTTGGTTGTGTTTTGTTAAGCGTTGAACCCTGGGTATGCCCCTGTGCCAACAAATGGTTCTGTTGCCGAGACTTGAAATTGTGATTGATGGGAACTAAAGAGAAGCTTTGTGTGTAGATATGCTACTAAAGTGCACAGTACTCTACTTGACTTGTGAAGCTTTGTGCTAAGAAAGTAAGTTGATCTGAAGAAAAGAGGTAAGATCCTAAAAGAAGCAAGTTTTGTGCTTTGGTAAGAGAAAGATAAGTGCAATTTTTTGTTTTGAAAGCATGAATTTAAGTATGTTTAATAGATTTTGTCCCAGTCTGAAGGCTAGGGCGCAGTTGAAAGAAAGAGTTGATTTGAGTAAATTTAATGGAAATGAAGAAAGATATGTTATTCCTATGCATAGAAAGAGTTTTTGGACTAATAAGTGGATGTAGGAACCTAGAAAGTTTTTTTGTAGATTGCAGGTCCAACAATATGATCCTAGGGGAGATGCGCAATACAGAAAAGGTTGGGGAACATTTAAAAGAAAAAGAGGATTGACATTGTGTTATAATTGCAGAAGGCCGAGACATATTGCTAAGGAATGTCCTAAGGTAGGTCCTATTTGTCTTTTTTGTAAGGTTGTTGGTCATGAGGTTGAGGATGGTCCAAGGATTATTGCTAAAGTTGAAGGGATGAACATGAGACAAGAAAACTATGAAGAAAGTCAAGAGATTAAGGGTTGACACAAAATTTAAATTTAGCATAATGTTACTTCACGTCTTCCATTGGTAATTATTGTTTGTGCTTTTTCAAACGTTAATTTGATTAGAGTCGTTTGATCATGCTTCCATTCTAATCCAACAATCAACAATAATTTCTAGATTGACGATTTTTTAGACTTTAGTCCAGTGATCTAACAATCACAATGAGACTCCTGGCGATTTCTTACATTTTTCTCACAACTATAATGTTGATCAGAGCATTGATCATTACAATAAAAAGAGAACGATTGCAACCTTTAGTTTCTCAAACCGTGTATCAGAGTAAAATTGTTGCTCTACAAACCCTACAAACATGTTGTATTTGTTGGATCAGTGACAGTCCAAGATGTCTAATAGAGACTTTTATACCAGACCCTTGACATCTATTGCATTTCATTGAAACACAAGACTTTGATCCTTTCTTCTTTGTATTTAGAGCACAGTAACTTATTTTTGAGGTTCCATTGTAAAGGTATTCCAATGATACCTTCATGGAGTGAACCACCAACCTCACCTCTTTGTTTGCTCCATTGTTTCTTATGTGAATGGATGCCAGTAACACATTCCATAGACTTTTTCCAGGACATTAGTATGAATGCATCAAGCTCACATATGATTTTAACAGAGCTATAGACCATGTTATCCCTCTTTGACATCAATTCCAATTGAAATTCTCCCCCTTTTTACATCAATGACAACACCATATCATGACATCAATGCCAACACCATAACACTATGTCCAATAATGAGAAGGTTTGTCTTAAGAATTATTGTAATAGAGCTCTTCTATGTAGGAGGTTGCTCCCTTGAAGAGGCAAGTGAACATTTCTTTCTTTGAATAAAGGTATTATTTATGGTATTTCTCTCTCAATATTTTGTTGTTCCATTGATATTTTCTAAATATTCTGGATTCTGGATAATATATTACATATGGTACATTACAGGAATGTTCAGTGTCTATATATTGAGTAGTGGATCAGAGAAACTAATTTATTCGGTAATTTAATATTTGGTTGAAAAAACTATTTTAAAATGAAAAGGCCGGGAGGCGACACTCCTCAATTCAAGCATGTGCCTCCAAGAGTAACCTTGTCCCCAAAACCTCCCCCACCCTCATTTTTATAATGTTATTTTCCACCTAATCATTAGGTTATTATCACCTAAATATAACCTAATATCTAGGTCATTATCCCCTAGAACCCCCTCATTTTAAACCCTTAAAACATACCAATTTTTCCTTGGGTTTTCAACTGAGTTTATTTTCAGTCACCCCCTTCCTTCATTAAAAGAGTGACCAAAAGAGGTTCAATCACCCCATGCCTTCATTAAAAGAGCGACCAAAGGGTTCAGTCACATTTTTCCTTCATTTAGGGGGCGACCAAAGGGTTTGGTCACCTTTTTCCTTCATTGAGGGTGCGACCAAAAGGGTCGATCACCCCCTATGGCTTTCCAAGGAGCCACCAGTCGCTCTATTTGTGTGTAGAGGTCGCGACCAAGCCTAGAAGCTCCTATTTTTTGATTTAGTTTCGATGGATGAGACTTCCCAATGGTTTCTTGGGGTTTAGCTTCGAGAAGGCTTCTATCATGAGCTCGAGAATCTTATCGTAATAACTATATGGATTTATCCCTAAGTCCATATAAGACCAAATCCATTTTCCATGGGAAAGGAGGAGGACAGAGATAGCAAGTTTGGGTAAAATCATGAATCTGGGTAACACTTTCGTGACAATCGGGTCTCCAAAATTTCTAGCGGCAATTTTTTGGCCGAACAAATGTTTCTTTCGGTCGAAATTTTTTTCGTCCGAAAATTTTCACGTCAAACTTAACGGTGCCCTCAAAATTCGTGTACAATGTTTTTTGGATGAATTATTTTCCCGTGGTAAGAATATTTCGGCCGAAATACTTTTCGGACGAAACGTTTATTTTTAACGGATTCCGTTAAAAACTAGGTTTCGGTCGAAATAATATTTCGGTCGAAAACTTGAAAATGGGACTGTTTGCAGGAAACTACAAATTCTCTCAATCTTACTTCATCTTTGGAGGTAGCAGACTCCTACAAATACTCAGAATTTAGTTTGAGAATTGATACCAACATTTTTAAAATTGAATCTACTTTCATTGGGTATAATTTGTTTTCATTTTCATTGTTTTTATCTAATTTTATT
>ML796838.1:108203-118270 GCA_009831015.1 Picea engelmannii
CCTTGGTGGGGGGATTATAACCATCCCTACTTAACCATCAAACCAAGAACCTAATGAAAAAATTTGGAAATTTTGCGAAGAGTCATTTAAAAATCCAAACTTTGATTTCACATATAATTATCATTATCACTGAAATCAGAGTAAGTTACAAAGATTAAAAATATAAATTGTTGAAAAAAGATTGATTCCAACTCTAGGGAAGTCCAACCATATCAATCCACTTTGGATACAAAGAACAAACAAAGTGAACAAACATCGTTCATGTGCAAAGTTGCTTAAAGTCCAGTAGCCCTAAGAGGTTGACTTAAGAATCAACATGAATGTTGCCTGAAAGGCCAAGGTAGTATTCATAAATCTTGCATTATATTCTTATAAATAGGTTTATTAGGGACATTAAGAAGGTAAATCAAATTCATGAATTGATAGCTTGAATTGGCACTAGTATAACATACTTTATATATTAAGCATGAAAATGCTTCAATAGTGTATCTTTCATATATGCTCCTATGGCATATTTACAATAATAAAAAATCAATTTCTATATATATATGAAATCCTCTAAATATTTAAAGTGACAACATCAGATGGTACAATTAGCTGTTATTTTTCTCAACAGAATATTGAAATGCAATATGTTCTCGAGACTAGTTGGGAGGCACATCTGAAATCTTTTCCTATTTCAACAACATAATATGCATAGTTTGTTCATACTATTCTCAATCAACTGGGTCCATATACACATGATTTAAAATTTCTCTCTAAATATTGTTTTGATTGCATTAGCCTTTAATTGTTTCTATTTCTAAGTTGCAACACTTTATAACAGGTCCAATAGCTATTCAGATAAATTGTCAAGCTAAGTGGAAGCATTTACAACCATGTTAAGTGAATAATAGTACCATTTTTCTCTTGTGGATATTGATCTTTCTCTGGTGGTAGTTATTAATAAAAAAATATCGCTATGGTGAGTGTCTTCCCTCTTGTATTTTGTTTGCTTGGTAGGAAAGGAGTAGGTCACTTATGCTATATTGTGGTTGTCTAATTTAAAACAATGAAATTGCTAATGGAATCACATACAACTATTGGAATAATGTGAAATGTGTCTCTTTTAGATTTCTATTTCTCCATTTTTTTGTAATATGTAATTCCATTAAAAGATACTATGCTTCCTCTCTAGTGTTATATCTTGATTTAAACAAAATGAATTTTATGTTTTCAGTTCTTATATAATCAGTTTTTTCTATGAAATTAACTTTCTAGCATTGAGAGTTGATATTATCTCTTTTGTATTTTGTAATGACTAATAATACCATAACAATGCAAGCATAACATATTGTCAACTAAAATAGAGGTGCATTTATGTAACACACTCGACCCCTAAGTAAAATTTTAAGGGATGGATCATTAAGATTTCTCCTTTCTTCGACTATATCAAAGTCTCCCCTAGAGAATACCATCGCCTTTTGTTCGAAAAGAGATTTCCAACCACTTTAATCATGCTTAATTCCTAGCTCGGGATCAAACATTGTGGTCTTATGAATTTCCCCAGGCTCTCATAGTCAAAATCAACTTCACTGCCACATGGAATGCACGTGGCACTTCGTCGCCTGTGCCCTCTACCATGGAAACTTCATAACACCGATGTGGCACTTGTCTCCTCTCATCACAGTGAATCTTCTGTCCACATAATCCTATCATTTTCATTGAATTTCATATCGGCAAAGTGTCACTACACATTCTGATTGTCCTGGCGATGAGACGTTGTTCAACCCTTTTACCATATCCAATGGTCCTCAATGGTCCATATCTCTTCATCATATCCCCAACGATATCGATGGTTGTCAATGGTCTCAACCTATTTTGTTGTCAACACTCTATAGACAAAATTCAATTCACCATCCCCTTTCTTTTGACGACGATACCTCAAGCATCAATGGTCAAGAACCACTGGCCGATAGATCTGACATCCACCACTAAAATGAAGGTTCAAAGAACCTCCTCGGACAATGGGACCCACATTAGTCCCATTAACCAATATTCTAGCAACACCTGTTACCCCTTTTACACGTGGACTATCAAGTAGGAAGACCACGTTATCATGACATCCTCACCCTCTTCCCTAGCCTAAGTGTAATCTTCCAAAGATCGATGATGGAGGATATTCTTATTTGAATCGCAAATCAATGATTCTCGTCAATCCTTATTCCACTACATCATCGACACTTCCCTAGAAAAGCTTTCCCTTCCCACTTTAAATCATTGATGATGACGTGCATAACATCGATGGTGTAGATATCCCCTTGTCATCTTGACCAATTCGACGACTATCATTCTATCTTCGTTTCCTAAATTTTGCAAGTTTTGTCTCTCAGTCATCCCCAACGATAGACCTTTGTTGATGAAGGACTGTGATTCACTCATCTCGCCCCATCAACGGTCATAATTTATTTCGACTCATCTCATTGTTCCTCAATTAGTTAGCCCGAGGGTTGGCAGTTAGTCATTTTTCTGAGTTCTACAGGGCTCTATCTGTGTATTCTAAGGTCTACTAGTATTTTTTTCCATAGCTAGTCTCTCAGCCTCATGAACGTGTAAGGTCATATAGATCTAACAAGCTCTCTTCAACAGATTGGAGATTCTCTCAGGGTTCAGGGTCCTCCCTTCCTCACAAATGATTTCTCGAGTTATGGTTCATCCCATCACTGGATAAGTGATTTTTTTGTCCATGTCCTACAAACTTTCTTCTAACAACTCAAGGTCTTCGGGGATACAATAGTCTACATTTTTTCAGTTTTACAATTAGATACAAAATTATAGTGCCATGGTAACTTAATAAATTTTTTAGGAGTTTTGCATAATCAATGTAAGCATTTATATTTCCCATAGTAACAGACATTTACATTCACATATCTTTCATATTCAAATTCTAACAAGTTAAGTTAAACACTTATTTGATAAGGAAATTTTCCAAAACCGAGTGACTAAGGGAGGACACCTTTCGTCCCAACCTTAGGACTCACTGTAGAGTTCCTTCCTATAGTATGTCACCCCATGCCAAGCCATGTTTTTTCATGTTTTAAGATATTTGAAAATGATTTTCAAAATATTTAATTATTAAAATATTATAATTTTTTTTATAATTTATAATAAAATTTTATTTCATATTAAATATGATGGTATTTATTATGAGTGTAGTTTTATGTTAAACTCAAATTTATCAAGGAATCAAATTTTCTTAAATTATAAACTATTTAATTATTTAATTCCATGTTACTGGTTTTTTTTATATTAAATGATAAAAAAAATTACACCTTAAAAAATTTGGTCTCTCTCCCTGTTTTACTTTAGGTAACAATATCTCCCCATATAATCATAATTTATTAATAATTAACTCACTCAAATTAACTCACATTCACTTTAATTAAATTTATGAATTAAATTTATGATGTTAAATATTATCTTTGTTAAGTTATATTTATTATTTTTATAATTACATTTATTCTTGTGTTTATAATTTTTATGTTGTTTTTCCCATTATTTTTTAAAATTAGTAGTTCTATTATATCTATAATGTAGATATAAGGTACAAGTGAAATTTACAACCATATCCCTTCCTCGGAAAACTAAGTTTGTTGAGGGTAAAAAATTAAGCTATATAGAAAAGTCTTATATTGTACTAAGTCTAATACTAGAGAGTTTATATAACATAAATCGAACCCATCTTAGAGAACATACATGATTTTCGAGACTATTAAGCTTAAAAAAAAATTAAACTAAAGAAAAATTAATAGTAATTATGGGTCTTAGTTTTCATAAAGATTAATAATCCTTGTCTTCAACATATTTGTCTGAGAGTCAATCTTACTTATTTTTGTGGATGTTTGGTTTCTCCTTGGCTTTGAATCCACAAAAAGAAGAAAAGAGATGATCTCAATGTTTTTGCATCAACTCTAAATTCTTGAAAAATCATGCTTTTATCAAATATATTTTCATGTTCATGTCTAAGGGAGTTTCCATTTGAACTATACTTTACAACATGTTATGGGTTTGATGCTCCTTAGCTTGGAGAGGATAAATCACAAGGATTAGTTCAAGTGGACATATAACATAAAATCTCTAATTCTTAATATTTTTATTATAAAAATATAATATATTTACTATTTCACACTAATTAAAATTTTATTCATAGTTTATATATATATATATATATATTATGAATGAAATTTTAATTAGTGTGAAATAGTAAATATATTATATTTTTATATTAAAAATATTAAGAGTTAGAGATCTTATGTAGTGATCACTTGAGTTAACTCTTTTCGATGATGATATCTTGAGTAAACCTAAAAAATCAAGATTTTTAATAACAATATTTCCTCTCAATCACTAGGATAAGGCTTGGGTTGGTTTCCATTCTTGAGGGTCCAAGCTCTAGTAAACTCTACATGTAATTTCTATGTTTATGTGAAGGTAGTACAATTTCTAACTTAAAAAAATATATTATGATTGATTTGGGTAGATTATTATTCACTATAATTAATTATGATGACTATAATTAATTCTGATTAATTATAATTTATTAATAATTAACTCACACAAATTAATTCTTATTCACTTTAATTTAAATTTATGATGTTAAATACTATTTTTATAATTTTGTTAAGTTATATTTATTATTTTTATAATTTTATTTATGATATTTATTTGTGTTTAAAATGTTTATGGTATTTTTTTATTTTTAAATTAATAGTTATATTATATAACATAACGTATCTATAATATATAGTGAAATTTACAACCATATCCCTCAACCACTTGTCACCGTGGAAACTAGGTTTGAAAATAACTAGTGATCGACTTAATGTTCTCGCTGTCCTTAAAATAGTGTCTTGAATATATAGAAAAGTATTATATTGTACTAATCCTAATACTATAGAGTGTATATAACATAAATGGAACCAATTTTAGAGAACGTGATTATATAGAACGTTGATAAATTGAGAGTAATTATGGGTTTTAGTTTTCATAAAGATTAATGATCTTTGTCTGAAATACTTGCTTTAGAGTCCATCTTACTTATCCTTGTGGGTGTTTGGTTCCTACTTTGAATCCACCAAAGGAAGAAAATAGATGATATCAATGTTTTTGCATGTTTTCTAGAAAAATTCTAGAAAAATCATGTTTTCATGTTCAAGTGAGCTTCCATTTGAGCTATATCAAGTTAGCTCAAATGGTCATGATGACATGATAGATCAAATGGTCATGACATGATATTTCTAACTTTAGTTTTTAATATTTTTAATATAAAAATATAATATATTTATTATTTTACATTAATTAATTTTATATAATTAATTTTATATAGAGAGAGGGGTTAAGAAAGTAATCAATGGTGATGTAACTTAAAAGGAGATTTTATTATTTCAAAAATAATAATAATTATAAAATTAAGTAAGTATAAAAATTAATAATATTTATTTTAATGATGAAAAATGTGTTAAGCAATAATGAAAAATGTTTCAAAGCAATGTCATAATGTTACAATACATATTCTATTTATTTTTTAGTTTATTTAATGTGTTTTTTTTTTCTATTTTTTAAATATTGTTTTTTTTTAAAAAATAAGGTAGTAAAATATATCATAATTTAGTACATAATTAGTAATGAGTATATTATTATTGATTGTTATTTGTGAATGCAAGTTGACTCATCACCATTATTAAAGGAAAACGACACCATCTAAAATATTTTTCAATGGTTTGTAAGGGTGTAGACTTTTACTCTTGCCAAATATCTTGAGTTCTTGGACTATTAACTTGGTTTCTTTAAGGGTGTAAACTTTTGTTCTTGCCAAATATCTTGAGGTCTTGAGTCTTTAACTTGGTTTCTTTATGTATGATAAAGATAACGAATTTTAAATCTTACTTTAAAACCAAAATATGGTTTCAACCTAAATAGTATCTATAAGAAAACTAATTTTCCTTACAATTATAGTTTTCTTTACAATACCACCTTTAACAAGGCTATGTGGTAGCGTAGTCCCTGCCAACTAGGTTAGAAAACAAATTGTGGAAAATGGGGTCGAATTGTAAATGATGGAAGTGTCTGGTGCAAAATGTATATGATGGAAATGTTGTGTGCAACATGTATATCACGGAACATGGGCCAAAAGTAAATGATGTTTGGCATGTAGAGCACCATTTATTTTTTGAAGGTAAAGTATGTAAGAAAGTGCAAATTTGTTGACAGTGGAAGAATAAATCTGGAAATTTAAATGCATTTTCCATATGGACTGGTAAAATATAAAAATATATGAAGACATAAAATTAGAAGGAGATAAAAAATATAAAAAATTTAAATGCATTTGTGAACAAGTGGTATAAGTAAATGACAGTTGCAATGTAGAGCACCATTTATTTTGAAATATATAAAAAATTAAAAGTTTGTTACATATAAAAAAATTAAATGCATTTGTCATACAGACCGTTGAAAGATAAGAATGTATGAAAACATAAATTTAAAAGGAGATAAGAAAACATTTTTATTTGAAATATGTCAAAAAAAAAAGTTTGTTACATACTACTGGAAATTTTTCAATGTGCTTGTCATGTAGACTGGGATTGGGGGCCCCGCGGACCATTAGAGAAATATGTACAAGAAATAGGATTGTAGAAAGAAGATAGAGTGTGATACCTGCAAAAATAATAAATGGAAAGGTATAAATGTTTACCTACACATCTGTATTTAAGAAAGTGGAATAACTGGGTTGATAAACAAAGCAGGATGTGATCAGTAGACTTACAGTGAGGGTACATATGAGGCCTTTGGTTGTTTTCTTGCGGCTGTCGTTTCATTGATGTCATTGACGACTGTCATTTCAATGATGTCGTCGACGACTGCTGGAATCCTAACAACTACCTGTTGCCTATCGTCGGCAGCCTGCTTCAATTGCGTTTCGCACCATTCTTCAATGTAGCATCTCATTGGGGCGTCGTTTATCTCATTTCAAATTTTTATGTTGAAAATATCGTTTTCTAATTCCTTGAAGTCGATAGAAAGATTACAGAGAGCCTGATGAATTTCGTCATTATGTACTGAATATTTGACTAGCTAGTCATGGATGTGAGCTTCATCAAATTGAACGATGCTATAAATTTTTTCCAAAGACAAGGACGTAAACATAACAACCTGTTTATCGAACTCTTTCTTGGTTAAGGGAAAGGAGTTTGCGATTAAGTCGGGGTCTTGGAAGTTGTTGGTTTTCTCGGCCAAGTCTATATTTGACAGCCTTGTGAATAATTTATCTTTCTTTGATATGGCTTGTTCACAGGACTGAACAATGAGATGTAGGTTCTTCAATTTTTCTTTCCAACATGCATTCAATTGACTGATCCGGTTTTTGGATGGAAGATCTTGTTCTCTTCTTTTTGTTTCTTTCATATTGTTGACAATGGTGCCAAAAGGAATGACCATTTTTAAAAAGAATTTTTCTTCATCTTTTAACTTGGCCTGCAAATGTTCGAGCAAACTATGTGCCCTGGTTCCAAGGGAAGTGATGGTTTTTTATCTTTTCCACGCCTCGGTAACCAATTCCATTCTTTTTTTTATATTATTCTCCACATATCCTTTACAGGATGCGAGCAGGGTGGAGGGTGATTTTACATTGGCTCTAGGGGTGGCAGGCATGGCTATTGCCAAAGGATCAACAAGCAATGGCATAGGAATGAAAGTGTCTTCCAATTCCTTGACCCAGTCCTTCAGTCTGGCATTCTCGGTCTCGATGCCTCCAGTGGAATCATGAAGTGCTTCTCCACTCGCGTTGTGAAGTTGAAATAATTGGGACGGTCGCATGTTGGCAAGGTGAACCTCTGAATGAGATTTTCCATTCTTATTTTTAACCTCTTATTTCTCAATTATCAATTTTTTGGACTAGGTATCAAAAACAACGCTCCGGAACACGAAGGATTCATCTTCGTCAAAATTTTCGGTAATAGATATGTCCATTGGATGGCTATGGTGGATGGCGTCTTCGGGATGATCAAGGAAGCAGATCATGCTATCCAGATCAGTGTCAATTTCCATGTTCTCACTCTGAATTTCTGGCTCTTCTGCCTACCCCGCATTTTTTTTTCTCTTCTTCTCTACTGGAAGCTTGTGAGAACTATCAATTTTAGAGTGAGGAGGGTCGTTATCTCCTCCTTCGTTTGAATAACTCTGAGTTTATTTGTTGATGTGGTGGATCGTTGGAGCGATGCTCTGGGATGTCGCACTTTTTGGAGTGCTATTTGTCGATTTAAGACTCTTGTCACCGGGGCCTTTCCCCTGTTGCATGTACAATTTAGTGCAGATTTGCATTGTGTCTACGTCATCAACATCAGAGGCAGGACCGTTGCTGCCATTGTCTCTATTTTTTGGGCAGGTGTTTATTTAAAAAACAATCACTGAGGCCAAGTGTTTGTAAATGTTGTCGAAAAATATTATAGGGGTCGAACCCTCTTATGATTTCAACATATCTCAGGTTGGAGATGCTAGAATGTGATGTGAATTCATCAATTTTGTTGGTGTTTTTCAACACGAACTCCCCTACTTTCCAAGGTAGAGGAATGAATT
This sequence comes from Picea engelmannii, assembly GCA_009831015.1. Classification (NCBI taxonomy): domain Eukaryota; kingdom Viridiplantae; phylum Streptophyta; class Pinopsida; order Pinales; family Pinaceae; genus Picea; species Picea engelmannii. Next base: position 116,814 of record ML796838.1, read on the forward strand.
GTTTTTTTTCTTCGTTTGCAATAGATGGAACCAGTAGCTGTATTGTCGTGCTACTTATGCAACAAACATTATGTATGTAATGTGACATGGAAGGAGAGTAGGTTGTTCCGTGGAGCCAAAAATTCTTATGACAATGTAATTATCCAAATGTTCAATTGTCCCCTTCTTGTCCAAAAAACTGGTCGTTTGTTCAGATATGCAGGAAGTGTCTTCTCCTAACAACAAAACTTTGAAAACAGACACGAAGCCATTAAAAACCTCATAAAAATAGTGGGAAGCCTTGTGCTTCCACAAGGCCTAATACCAGAACGTTACTGGGTGAAATTCACAGTTGACATTCTTGGACAGAGATAGTTGTGGAAACCGACAGGAATGCGCTATTGCAAAAACTAAATAGGATGACATATAAAATTTATCTTCCCTTTTGAAGCTTGACAATTGGGAATAGATTTCATGGGAAATTAACCTGCCCCAATAAAAAATGGCTTGTTCGTTGACTGTGAAATGAAAAATATAAAGGGCCATCTAGGAAACAGTTGTTGTGGACTCCTGTCCCATTGTTCTTGTAAACAGCTAGGCAATTTTGCGAATGGATTTCTAAATGAACTAACCTGGAAGCTTGTAATATCTTCAGGAACTAGAAGCGGGTTTTCCAAAAAATGGGGCAAGAGGTCCAACTCGTTATTATGCTTTGCTAGGAACTGTTTGCAATCTTCTCCTCTGAATGTCAATGTTGGCTCTGGCAACCTTATCACCTGGCGGAAGACTTGAGGTGAAAAAGAAATAGAAGAGTGGTCCTGTAGTGGAATAATTTTGTTTTCTAAAATAAAGTTATCAACGCACCAAGAGACCAGGTCCTTACAGTCAAAAACCTCAAGAACACAACCTGTATGAGCAATCCCGGAGGTCCAAATTGCTTGGTTCTTTGCGACAGAGGTTGAGTAATAAGAATATGCTCTGGACCACTGGAATTTCTGGTCCTCGTGCCCGAGGATTTTTACTGTATCTCCACAGAACTACTTTCGAGCTGGTGCCATAGGTTTATGAGAACGTTGGTTTGCTCCAGATGATGGTTTAAATGAACAATTAGAGCCGATAATGTAACTCTCCTCTAAACCTTGGTGAAATGCTTATGAATGGGAAAGATCCTTGAGCCTTTCGCTGATTAATGATGAACTGTTAGAAGTAAATATTATTGATTACATATTTAGAAATGCGAAGGTGGTGTGTACGTCGAAGATAAATTAAGGATTGGAGGTTTCATGAATGTGCGAAGGGCATTTCATGATTTTTAAATCAACACTAGGAAGGGATAATATAACCCCCCCAAAAATATTGGTTTAATGCGCATGAATAGGAGATCTCCTCGAGCCTTTCACCCATCAATGACAATCTATACGGTTCCTGCATGATGACCTATTAGAATTAAATGCCAGTAATTCCATATTTAGAAACAA
>ML796838.1:132244-149500 GCA_009831015.1 Picea engelmannii
GCTTATTTGGTGTAGAAGTTCCCTTTTTGGGTGGCATGTTGGCCAAGTATCACTTTTGAACCTTGATTTTGAGGTGGTTTTGCTAGACAATATTTCTTCTGTTGTATCTCCCAAGTTTCGGCCCTTCTGGGTATGAAACTTTCTTTTATGTAGTTCTTTGATATTTCTTCCCTGCAATGCCATAGGTCTGATCAAAATTGGATGTTCCAAGTGGAATTTACGGTAACTTCCCCACAACTTGCTGATTTTTGGCCTTTCCAGGAGATCTCACTTGTATAGCGTGCCTCGCACAAAATAATTGATATAAAATTCATAAACTCACACCATAAATACTACAAACTATCCACGATCCAATGAAACCACTCCCACTCAATTTGGATACTCTAGGAAGAATTTATGATTCGTTTACTTGGAACACCTTCTTGAGACTAGTCAATAGGACTAGTCAGATACCCTATCTTACACAAGGTGTATCTACAAATTTAAGATGACCTAGAAGCTAAAATTTTTACCACAAATACCTTACTAATTTTTGTAAATATCCTCTGTATTTCAGGGTCTGAAACGTTACAGAAAAGTTTTTATAGAGAAAATTCCACAATGACTCAGTTCAGGATGATTCCAGAACCCTATCTTGTACAGGCTGTATCTCCTAAAGTATAAGGCCTCAAGAGCTGAATTTTGAACCCAACATACCTTGATTTGTCTAATAAATATCCTCCAAGTTGTTCCTTCTGAAACGTTGTAGAAAATAAGTTATAGCGAAAATTCCAAGGTGTCATATGTAGCAGCAAAACCCCAAGACCTTGAGCTCTGAAACCATATGTTAAGAACCAAATATCAATATAACATAGAAAAACCTTTGAAAAAGTACTCAACGCCTTGAAAACAAGATCATTTCAGATAATAAGCCTCTTCGAGGGGGCAACCTCCTTTTATCCCACTTAAATGTTCAAGTACAAGATGATTCAAAAAGAAAATGTCTCCTTGGTATATATAGGAGACTAGGAGGTATAATTACAACTAATGGCCTAAAGATGGCATAAATAAAATAACATTACTAATAAAATATGCCCCAATTAAGGGGTAATGAGCCAATATTAGGTCTTAACATAATGACAAATATTCTCCAGATTTTCGGACATTAATGGCAATCTTAATGGTTCTTGTAGGATGAAGTACTAGAATTAAAGCTTAATTATTGCATATCTCGAAACAAGTATGAAGGCAGTGACGATGGCGAATTGCGGTGAGGCACCGACCAACCCGCAAAATCGATTCCAAGAAATACCTAGGTATGGAAAGCGGTCGCACGGGTTAGAAAAGAAGAAGGGCGGAAGATATACCCAGGAGATGTGAAGGGTCGATGGTCATATTGCATCTCGGTGACATATATTGGCTGTCAATTTCTATGTCGTAGAATTTCTTTGCAAATTTGTAAATCGCAGAAGGGGGTTTGTTTGCAAGTTTGTAAATCGCGGAAGTCCGGGTGCTAGTTGCAGGGGGCGGAACAATGGAAATGTAATATTGAACCCGCCTATGCAGGAACCCGTGTTTCAAGAAGGAAAAACAAAGAGAAAAGATAGACTAGAATTTTTTGGAAAAACGAGTAATACACACTAAATATGTACTATAAAGTATGAACATGAGATGTTATAGAGCATGCACGGATTCTGAATTCCATACTTAGGCACTTTTTGGATCGTAGGTTCTTAGACTGGTGGGCTCTAAATTGGGCATCCATTGTTCTGTGGCCTACAAATAACATTCAGAATTTCGCAATATACAAATTGGCCAGCGGATCTGCGAGGTACTCGGGCATTGCACTGTTCCCACATTCCATACTTAAGCCAATCTTTGGATCGCAGGTACTTGAGCTGGCGGGCTCAAAACAAGGCATGTATTGTTTCGTTACATACAAATAGCACCCAAGAGTTCCACAATATACAAATCGACAGGCGGACTTGCGGGCTGGCTCACTCGACATTGCATTTCTATTGTTCTGTGTCATTCAAACAACACTCAGACTTCCACCATATACAAATTCACATATGGACTCTAGGGCTGGCGGGCCCAACCTTGTGATTGTTTATGGACGGTGATCCCTATGAACTATGTAACACTACAAAAAAACATTATTTTCAAAACTAAAGTATTAATATTAAATATTGATATTGTACAATTTAATTACATAAAATTATAAAAGGATGTGAAATATCTCATTTCAAAGAAAAACCCGCGTATTCGGAAACTTGCGTTCCAATTTTTTTGTATAATATGAAACGGGCAAGAGGTCGGTTGGGTTGCTTATATAAAAATGGGTGGAAATCTGAACACGTGTATCCGTCAAGTTCCGCACCTACAAAATTTTGCAGGAAACGAGTTATACATACCAAGTATGTACTTTTATAAATTATGGGCATGAGATTTTATAGAGCATGCACGCAACCCTCATTCCATACTTGGTCACTTTTTGGATCGCGGGTTCTCTGGCTGGATCACGGGTTGTCGGGATGGCGAGATCAAAATTGGGTCTTTGTTGTTTCGTTCCCTACAAATAGCACCGCCAGTTCCGCGATATACAAATTGACAAGCGAATTTGCGGACTGTTTCAATTTTAAGGGCCTTGCATTGTCGTAATAGCACAATTGGACTTGGGCCAAATTATATTCGTTTCTTACAATATCAAATGAAGAAGTGGTCGGTCGGGCTAGTCATCTAAAGGTAATTGAAACCTGAAGTCGTGAATCCGCCAACTTCTGCAGGTAGAAGTTTTCAGAAAAACGAGTAATACATACTAAGTATGAACTCTTACAAGGTATGGATATGAGGTTTTTATAGAGTTTGTATGGATCCTGCATTTCATACTTGGCCACTTTTTCGATTGGGGGTTCTCGGTCTGGCGGGCTCAAAGCTAGGCCTCTATTGCTCTGTATCCTACAAATACGAACCAGAGTCCCACGATATCCAAATTGATAGCCGAAGCTGCAGACTGGGTCCTTCAACATTGTAGTTTTATTGTTTTGTGTCTTCTAAACAACATTTAGAGGAAATGAGCAATACATAGTAAAGATCTACTTCTACAAACTATGGAGATGGAATTTTATAGAGCATGTAAGGATCCCTAATTCCATAATTAGCCACTATTTGCATGGAGGATTCTCGGGTTGGCGGGTTCAAAATTCAGCCTCTGTTGTTTCGTGCCCTACAAATAGCATCCACATTTTCGTGATATACAAATTCGCAAGGGGACTTATCGGCTATTTGAATTTTAAGGTCCTCGTGTTCATGTCATAGCACAATTGGACTTGGGCCAATTTATATTCATTTATTACAATATCAAACGAAGAAGCGGTCGGTCAGGCTAGTGATATAAAAGTAAGTGAAATGTGAAGTCGTGAATCCACCAACTTCCACACCTAGAAGTTTTCCGAAAAACGAGTAATACATACTAAGTATGTACTCTTATAAACTATGGACATGAAATTTTTATAGAGCATGTATGGATCCACAATTCCATACTTAGCCACTTTTTGGATCACAGCTTCTATGGATAGCAGGCTGAATATTGGGCCTCTATTGTTTCGTTCTCTACAAAAAGCACCCACAATTCTGCGATATACGGATTGACAAGAGGACCTGCGGGTTGGTTGGCTCAACATTGCACTTCCATTGTTTCGTGTCCTCCAAACAACACTCAGAGTTTCGTGATATACAAATTGATAGATGGACTCGAGGACTGGTGGGTCCAAGTTTGCCATTGTTTACGGATGGTAATCCCTATCAACTATCTAACATATCTAAAAACATTATTTTCAATAATAAATTATTAATATTAAATATTGATATTGCAGAATTTAATTAGACAAGAAATTTTGTACAAACTGGTCAGGCGAGCGATATAAAATTTTTCCGACAAACGAGAAATACATAGTAAACATGTACTTTTATAAAGTATCGACATGAGATTTTATAGAGCATATGCGGATCCCTCATTCCATACTTAGGCACTTTTTGGATCGTGGGTTCTCGGCCTGGTGGGCTAAAAATTGAGTCTCTATTGTTCTGTGTCCTACAAATAGCACCAAGACTTCCGCGATATACAAATTGACAGGCGGACTTGTGGGCTGGTTGGCTCAACATTGCACTTCTATTGTCCCATGTCCTCCAAACAACAGTCAGAGTTCTGGGACATACAAATCGATAGGACCCCACAACTGGCGGATTCAAGATTGCAATTGTTTACGGATGGTCATCCTATCTAACTTTATCTAAAAACATTATTTTCAAATACTAAATTACTAATATTAAATATTGATATTGTACCATAGAATTACATTAAATTATTAAAGGATATTAAATCGCTTATTTTTTAAAAAATGAAGGAAAGAAAAGAAAGTTTTTTTAAAATTCTATCACCGCAAGCATAACAATGAGTAATTTGAATTTTAAGGGCATCTTGTTCATATGATAGCACAATTTCACTCCACACAATATATATTCGTTCATTTCAAATTATTCCAGGACATTAATTTTACTGAGTTCACCGATTAAGAAAAAATGCCAAAACAACGACCAATTTGAATTTTAAGTTCCTCTTCTTGATATGATAGCACAATTGCACTTTGCACAGTATATATTCGTTGATTTCAAATTATTTCAAGACAATAATTTTACCAAGTTCATCGATCAACGTAATCTGCTAAAACAAGCCACATACTACATTTGCGTCACAACGCCATAGAAATTTTCAGGCGGATCTGCGGGCCAGCTAGCTAAAAAATTCAATTATATTGTTCCATGTTCTCCAAACAATAGTTGGAGTTCCACGGTATAAAAATTGAGAGACGAAGAACACAACCAAGAAACAACCAAACTTCAAAGAGGCCGCAAGTAAGTTCCCAGAAGGTTCCATAGAGAAGGACCCATCGACATTTGCACCAAACAATTTGATATACAAAGAAAAGACGTCGCCACATTCGTTTTCTCTTGCATTTGGTATATGTTCCCAGTAGAAAATAACCATGACCATGGGATATATGGGGTTTGATGCCACACTTCCCATTTTTTTAGACCGAACAATCTTATGCACGTGCAATCCCAACTAGCCAAGTCAGACAAACATTCATCTGGATGTTGAAGAAATATTGCAAAGACACATGAGGTATTTTCGTTTCCTGTCAAATTTTTATATATATATATATATATATATATTTATTATTATTTTTTTTTCCCTTCTTCAATCGATATGCAAAATTGCATCGTCCTCATTTAAGGTGAATTTGTTGTGTATCCGAAGCTCTCGCAACATGTACACACTGCTTTCCTTTTTTTGTAGATATGTTTCATATGACAACTGCCAACTTAGGAAGCACATTTTGTAACAGAGGCTGCCTAACCATACAATGCATGGTTGTGTTTCCCATGGTTTGGATGACACCATTCATGCAATGTCCATATATATATGGACATTTTTCACCGCATTGCAGACAATCAATCGTATCATCACTTATCAAAGCGGAGGAAGAAGCAGAAGAGTTTCATTTTGCACATACAGGTTCAAAGGGGGTCGAGTACACATTGGATGCAACTAAAATGCCTTCAACCTGGGACATGAGCATAAGAATTAATACATTGAACAATATAATACACAACTGCACCCCCCCCTCCCCTTAAAAAAATAGAAAAAAAATTAAACAAGCTGCATAAATTTGTGGAAGGCTATTTCTATTAGCAAAGTGAGGATGATTTTGTGGATGTATACGCACAACAGTTGTAGAGCTAGCTAGTTTCTTTAGATCCTCTATTATATCTGCTCACAACTCTGTTACAAATGTTGCCTGGGTTGTCTGAAATATCCTTTCTCTAACATCCCTTTTCTTTGTTATATTTTTGAACAACATAAGTGGAATCTTCCCTTTATGCAATTGTTGTTCGGTTGATGAAACAAAATTTGAATACGTATCGAACAATTGTAGTTGCAACATGGAACAGTGCAATATTTGTGAAACTTACCCGACATACATGCACATGCGAAAGTAAAGGACAAAACTGAATATGAAAAGTGGTACCATTGCCTTGTCACTATCTGACTCTCCATCCTTTATATGAAGAAGGTGTTGTGAGCCAAGTTTTCTCGCCAATGTGACAACTGCACCAATCGTTTCGATTGGGTAAATATAAATGCTCTGTGCAAGCTGGCTGATAGTCGAGTCCGGGTCGAAACGATATTCTGAACAAACAATGAATTTTTTTTCCACAATGCTTGTCTCGTTCAACGAAATAATTCGATCGCAATCATCACAGTCATATACTATTTTGGGCAATATATTAAAATTTGTAATGGATATCCCATTACCCAACAATATCTTTTCTGCATGTTTCTAGACAAGTTGTGGAGGAACAGTCATTGTCACTATCATCATGGCCTCCTTGTCTGTCATGTCAGCATGCATAATGGATCTACTTTTGTTTTCCTTGTCCAAGTAGGTTCTATAGACGACCATTATGTCCCCGACAAACACTTTTCCAGTTCGGCGGCTATTCAAGCCCTCTATTGATAGTACTTTGGATGTGACAACTCTAGACCTAGTGACAATTTTTGAATAGGAAAACTAAAGTGAATGGAAATATGCATGTTTTATTTATTTCTTTATTTTTATTCTTCTTTCACTGGCATAAATCTACAAGTACATGCATATAGCTTGGATGAACTATGGAGCCAGAGTTTTGCAACCACACCTCTTAGTTTGCAGAACATCCAACACGTTCAACGTCTCACTTGTACTTGTTGATACTTCTTGCGAGCTACAAACCATGTATTGCAGTCGAAATCATCATATCCACCATGCCATAGATGAATATATAGACAAGGATATTTGTTTAGTAAACATAGTAAGAACAGAGCATATGCATATTTACCTTTGGCCTTGTCGGTCTGCTGATGTCTGGGATGAATGACTGCTCATGCCCATGTCACTAGTCCAAATTTTTTTGATGCAAGCATGTGTAGATGAACATTAGGACTAAACAAGCATATTCATTGTATACTGTCCATCGCAAGGACTAAATAACCGTTAAATTGTATGCATCTGCTTTTTTAACTGGACAAATGTTTGATAGTAAACAGGGCATGAGAGCGGGGCACCATGGCCAAGTTGTATATCGCGGACCCCCAGAAGGCAGGGGAGAAATCTTCAACCTTCCAGCTCGGCACCCAAAATCAAGAAAGTAGGTAACTATGGAACAAGGTAGAAGCATGACCATAGATGTGAAACCGTTAATCCGCCAACCGACGCACCAAGACATTTTCGGAAAGCACCCTAAGTAGATGAATTAGAAAACAAAAGGGATAATAGAAAATGGAAAAAGTAGAAATAGGGACGGTAGAAAGGGCCATTGCTGCCAAGCCATCATTTTGAAGTCTAATATTATATGCCCCCACCTTCTTTGTATATTTAATTTACCACCACACTTGGTATACCTTTTAGAATATTGTACCACAGAACCCTTTGATGTTGCACAGAACAATTCATCTCCCTGTCCAAGCAACCTATTTTTTCCAAGGAAGCAAAGACAAATATGCAATGGACATGAAGGAAAGTTAGTATGAATACAAACATCTAAAAGAAAGAGAAATAGGTCTATTTACCTGCCAAAGAGCCCATCGCCATCTCCAACTATTCTATTTGTTTAAATGTACCAATGCAATGAAAAGACAATGGCCATGAAGCAGGTTAGTATGCAGGAAGGCATGTAATGAAGATAAGTTACCATGTACGAAGGCACACAACATGTACACATAATAAACTAGGTGAACACATATATAGACCATAAATGAAATACAAAACAATGCAATATGAAATAACAGTAAAAGCATGCACCTTTCTATATCCTCTTCAACCGATGCAGTCAACACTCCCTCGTTTTCTCCAGCTATTTTGTTTGTTTGAATGTGGGAACGCACAAAACACAATGAACATGAATGGAATATGGTATGCACCGGAGGACAAGCAATATGTACATACAGTAAATCAGACTAAAAAAATAGGCTCTAAATTGGGCATCCATTGTTCTGTGGCCTACACATAACATTCATAATTCCGCGATATACAAATTGACCAGTGGACCTGCGGGATACTCGGGAATTGCACTGTTCCCGCATTCCATACTTAAGCCAATATTTGGATTGCAGGTACTCGAGATGGCGGGCTCAAAACTGGGCCTATATTGTTCCGTTACCTACAAATAGCACCCAAGAGTTTCGCAGTATACAAATCGACAGGAGAACTTGCAGGCTAGCTCACTCAACATTGCATTTCTATTGTTTCGTGTTATTCAAACAACACTCGGACTTCCAACATATACAAATTCATAGATGGACTCCAAGGCTGGTGGGCCCAACCTTGTGATTGTTTACGGATGGTGATCCCTATGAACTATGTAACACTACAAAAAAATATTATTTTCAAAACTAAAGTATTAATATTAAATATTGATATTGTACAATTTAATTACATAAAATTATAAAAGGATGTGAAATATCTTGTTTCAAATAAAAACCCATGTATTCAGAAACTTGTGTTCCAAAAATTTTGTATAATACGAAACGGGCAAGAGTTTGGTCGGGCTGCTGATATAAAATGGGTGGAAATCTGAACACGTGTATCCGTCAAGTTTCGCACCTAATTGTTTTTGCAAGAAACGAGTTATACATACCAAGTATGTACTTTTATAAATTATGGGCATGAGATTTTATAGAGCATGCACACATCCCTCATTCCATACTTGGTCAATTTTCAGATCGTGGGCTCTCTGGCTGGATTGTGGGTTGTCGGGCTGACGAGCTCAAAATTGGGTCTTTGTTGTTCCATTCCCTACAAATAGCACCGCCAGTTCCGTGATATACAAATTGACAAGCGGATTTGTGGACTATTTCAATTTTAAGGGCCTCGCGTTGCTGTGATAGCACAATTGGACTTGGGCCAATTTATATTCGTTTCTTACAATATCAAATGGAGAAGCGGTCGGTCGGGCTAGTCATCTAAAGGTAATTGAAACCTGAAGTCATGAATTCGCCATCTTCTGCAGGTAGAAGTTTTCCAAAAACTGAGTAATACATACTAAGTATGAACTCTTACAAGGTATGTACATGAGGTTTTTATAGAGTTTGTATGGATCCTGCATTTCATACTTGGACACTTTTTCGATTCTGGGTTCTTGGTCTAGCGGGCTCAAAGTTGGGCCTCTATTGCTTTGTATCCTAAAAATACAACCCAGAGTCCCGCGATATCCAAATTGACAGCCGAAGCTGCGGACTGGGTCCTTGAACATTGTAGTTTTATTGTTCCGTGTCTTCTAAACAACATTCGGAGGAAACGAGCAATACATAGTAAAGATCTACTTCTACTAAATATGGAGATGTCATTTTATAGAGCATGTACAGATCCCTAATTCCATACTTAGCCACTATTTGGATGGCGGATTCTTGGGATGGTGGGTTCAAAATTCGACCTATGTTGTTTCGTGCCCTACAAATAACATTTACATTTCCGCAATATACAAATTTGCAAGCGGACTTACCAGCTATTTGAATTTTAAGGTTCTCGTGTTCATGTCATAGAACAATTGGACTTGGGATAGTTTGTATTTGTTTATTACAATATCAAATGGAGAAGCGGTCAGTCAGGTTGGTGATATAAAAGTAAGTGAAATGTGAATTTGTGAATCCGCCAACTTCCGCACCTAGAATTTTTCCAAAAAACAAGTAATACATACTAAGTATGTACTCTTATAAACTATGGACATGAAATTTTTATAGAGCATGTACGGATCCACAATTCCATACTTAGCCACTTTTTGGATCACGACTTCTATGGCTGGCGTGCTGAAAATTGGGCCTTTATTGTTCCGTGCTCTACAAAAAACACCCACAATTCCATGATATACAAATTGACAAGTGGACCTGCGGGTTGGTTGGCTCAACATTGCACTTCCATTGTTTCGTTTCCTCCAAACAACACTTAGAGTTCCGTGATATACAAATTGACAGATAGACTTGAGGACTGGCGGGTTCAAGTTTGCCATTGTTTACGGATGGTAATCCCTATCAACTATCTAACATATCTAAAAACATTATTTTCAATAATAAATTATTAATATTAAATATTGATATTGCAGAATTTAATTAGACAAGAAAGTTTGTACAAATTGGTCGGGCGAGTGATATCAAATTTTTCCAACAAACAAACAATACATAGTAAACATGTACTTTTATAAAGTATTGACATGAGATTTTATAGAGCATATGCGGATCCCTCATTCCATACTTAGGAACTTTTTGGATCGCGGGTTCTCGGCCCGATGGGCTAAAAATTGAGTCTCTATTATTCCGTGTCCTACAAATAGCACCCAGACTTCCACTATATACAAATTGACAGGCAGACTTGTGGGCTGGTTGGCTCAACATTTCACTTCTATTGTCCCATGTTCTCCAAACAACAGTCAGAGTTCCGGGACACACAAATCGACAAGACCCCATGACTGGCAGATTCAAGATTGCAATTGTTTACGGATGGTCATTCTATCTAACTTTATCTAAAAACATTATTTTCAAATACTAAATTACTAATATTAAATATTGATATTGTACAATCGAATTACATTAAATTATTAAAGGATGTTAAATCGCTTATTTTTAAAAAAATGAAGGAAATAAAAGAACGTATTTTTAAAATTCTATCACCGCAAGCATAATAAGGACCAATTTGAATTTTAAGGGTCCCTTGTTCATATGATAGCACAATTGCACTCCGCATAGTATATATTCGTTCATTTCAAATTATTCCATTACATTAATTTTACTGAGTTCACCGATTAAGCAAAAATGCCAAAACAACGACCAATTTGAATTTTAAGGTCCTCTTCTTGATATGATAGCACAATTGCACTTCGCACAGTGTATATTCGTTGATTTCAAATTATTCTAGGACAATAATTTTACCAATTTTATTGATCAACGTAATCTGCTAAAACAAGCCACATACTACATTTGTGTCACAACGCCAGAGAAATTTTCAGGCGGATCTGCGGGCCAGCTGGCTAAAAGCTTTAATTATATTTTTCCGTGTCCTCCAAACAATAGTTGGAGTTCCGCGGTATACAAATTGAGAGATGAAGAACACAACCAAGAAGCAACCAAACTTCAAAGAGGTTGCAAGCAAGTTCCTAGAAGGTTCCATAGAGCAGGACTCATTGACCTTTGCACCAAACAATTTGATATACAAAGAAAAGACATCGCCGCATTCGTTTTCTCTTGCATATGGTATATGTTCCTAGTAGAAAATAACCACGGCCATGAGATATATGGGGTTTGCTGCCATGCTTCCCATTTTTTTAGACCGAACAATCTTATGCACGTGCAATCCCAACTAGCCAAGTCCGACGAACATTCATCTCGATGTTGAAGAAATATTGTAGAGACACATGAGGTATTTTCGTTTCCTGCCAAAGTTATATATATATATATAACTTTGGCAGGAAACGAAAATACCTCATGTGTCTCTACAATATTTCTTCAACATCCAGATGAATGTTCCTCGGACTTGGCTATATATATATATATATATATATATATTTCCCTTCTTCAGCCAATATGCAAAATTGCATTGTCCTCATTTAAGGTGAATTTGTTGTGTATCCGAAGCTCCTGCAGCATGTACATATTGCTTGCCTTTTTCTGTAGATACGTTTCATTCGACAACTCTGCCAACTTAGGAAGCACATTTTGTAATAGAGGCTGCCTAACCGTACAATGCATAGTTGTGTTTCCTACGGTTCTGATGACACCATTCACGCTATGTCCATATATATATGGACATTTTTCATCGCATCGCAGACAATCAATCGTATCATCACTTATCAAAGAGGAGGCAGAAGCAGAAGAGTTGCATTTTGCACATACAGGTTCAAAGGGGGTCGAGTACACATTGGTTGCAACTAAAATAACTTCAACCTGTGAATGCGAGCATAGGAATTAAAACATTGAACAATATAATACACAATTGCATCCCCCCNCCGCATAAATTTGTTGAAGGCTATTTCTATAAGCAAAGTGAGGATGATTTTGTGGATGTATACACACAACAGTTGTAGAGCTAGCTAGTTTTTTCAGATCCTCTTCTATATCTACTCACAACTCTGTTACAAACATTGCCTGGGTTGTCCGAAAGATCCTTTCTCTAACATCCCTTTTCTTTGTTATATTTTTGAACAACATAAGTGGAATCTTCCCTTTATGCAATTGTTGTTCGATTGATGAAAAAAAAATTGAATACATATCGAACAATTGTTGTTGCAACATGGAAAAATGCAATATTTATGTAACTTACCCGACATACATGCACATGCAAAAGTAAAGGACAAAACTGAATATGAAAAGCGGTACCATTGCTTTGTCCCTATCCGACTCTCCATCCTTTATATGGATAATGTGTTGTGAGCCAAGTTTTCTTACCAATGTGACAGTTGCGCCAATCATTCCGATTGGGTAAATATAAGTGCTCTGTCCAAGCTAGATAATAGTCGAGTCCGGGATGAAACAATATTCTGAACAAACAGTGGAAATTTTGTCCACAATGCTTTTTTCATTCAAAGAAATAATTCGATTGCAATCACCGTAGTCATATACTGTTTTGGGCAATATATTAAAATTTGTAATGGATATACCATTACCCGACAATATCTTTTCTACATGTTTCTAGACAAGTTGTGGAGGAACAGTCAGTGTCATTGTCATCATGGCCTCCTTGTCTGTCATGTTAGCATGCATAATGGATCTACTTTTGTTTGCCTTGTCCAAGTAGGTGCTATAGATGACCATTATTCCCCGACGAACACTTATCCAGTTCGGCGGCTGTTCAAGCCCTCTATTGATAGTACTTTGGATTTTACAACTCTAGACCTGGTGACAATTTTTGAATAGGAAAACTAAAGTGAATGGTAGTATGCATGTTTATTTATTTATTTTTATTCTTCTTTCACTGGCATAAATCTACAAGTACACGCATATAGCTTGGATGAACGATGGAGCCAGAGTTTTGCAACCACACCTCTTAGTCTGTGGAACATGCAGCATGTTCAACGTCTTGCTTGAACTTGGTTATACTTCTTGCGAGATGAAAACCATGTATTGTAGTTGACATCATCATATCCACCATGCCATAGATGAATATATAGCCGAGGATATTTGTTTAGTAAACATAGTAAGAGCAGAGCATATGCATCTTTACCTTTGGCCTTGTCAGTCTGCTGATGTCTGGGATGATTGACTGCTCATGCCCATGTCACTAGTACAACTTTTTCTGATGCAAGCATGTGCAGATGAACATCAGGACTAAACAAGCATATGCATTGTATACTATCCATCACAAGGACTAAATAACCGTTAAATTGTATGCATCTGATTTTTTAACTAGACAAATATTTGACAGTAAACGGGGCGTGAGAGCAGGGCACCATGGCCAAGTTGTATATCGTTGACCCCCGGAAGGAAGAGGAGAGATCTTCAACCTGCCAGCCCAACACCCGCAATCGAGAAAGTAGGTAACTATGGAACAAGGTAGAAGTGCGGCCACAGATGTGAAACCATCAGTCCGCCAACCGGCGCACCAAGACATTTTCGGAAAACACACTAAGCAGATGAATTAGAAAACAAAAGGGATAATATAAAATGAAAAAAGTAGAAATAGGGAGGGAAGAAAGGCCCATTGCTGCCAAGCCATCATTTTGGAGTCTAATATTATATGCCCCCACCCGCTTTGTATATTTAATTTACCACCACACTTGGTATACCTTTTAGAATATTGTACCACATAACCCTCTGTTGTTGCACAAAACAATTCATCTCCCTATCCAAGCAACCTTTTTTTTCTAAGGCAGCAAAACCAAATATGCAATGGACATGAAGGCAAGTTAGTATGAATACAAACATCTAAAAGAAAGAGAAACATGTCTATTTACCCGCCAAAGAGCCCATCACCATCTCCAACGATTCTATTTTTTTAAATGTACCAATGCAACGAAAAGACAACGGACATGAAGCAGGTTAGTATGCAGGAAGGCATGTAATGAAGATAAGTTACCATGTACGAAGGCATGCAACATGTACATATAATAAACTAGGTGAACACATATACAGACCATAAATGAAATACAAAACAATGTAATATGAAATAACAGTACAAGCATTCACCTTTCTATATCCTCTTCAACCGATGCAGTCAAGACTCTCTCATTTTCTCCAACTATTCTGTTTGTATGAATGTGGGAACGCACAAAACACATTGAACATGAATGGAAACTGGTATGCACCGAAGGACAAGAAATATGTACATACAGTAAAACAGACTCAACAAATAGTCTAGAAGATAGGAAGAAACATGGACCTTTGCGCTTCTCCATCCATGGCTATAAACGTGTAATTTTTTTTCCCTGCCCAAAAGATATTACAAGCCACAAAGCATCACACAATTGCATGGCCGTAGCTAAACGATTTCTGGTTTTCAGTGGCAAATTATTCAGATATGATTCCACCTATGGAAATACATGTTCTTTATCCTCTACACAGACTGTTGTGCCCACGATACAAGTTTTTGGTTTTTCGTGGCAAACTACCCAGACATGCTTCCAGACATCCAAATATAATCTTACAGAATCTTTGTTGTACATATCATACCTCAAGCACAACACAAATTGTATCGTGCGCACAACAGTATGAGTAGAGGAGAAAGAACATGTAATATCAGATCGACACATATGACCATACATGGTCTATAAATGTACCCTGCATATGCTTTATTCTAACAAAATAACATTGGATATTGCAATTTCACATGTAATCCTTGAACAATTTTGCATGCAACTATTTTCTGTCATGACAACATTAAAGCACCAACAAAATCTCACAGAATAACAGATATCGACCTCGGAAGAGAGGGAAAATAAAACAATTGCATGTCGACTCCTGGATGTAGTGGCTAAACACCGCAAAGCACCCCAAAAAACAATAATAATCCAAAAACATAAAAAAATAAAAGCTCCAACCACCACCGCTGGACCCCAACCCTGCAAGGCCGAATAAAAAAAAAAGAAAACAATAAGCACCAAACAACGAGAAAGCACGAACAAGCCGAATTGCACCCCCAGGGCCCCAAAGCATAAACCCAAGCCAAACAAACAAAACGAGCAACCCACGAACCAACGAACCAGTAAACAACATATATATCTCCAACGATTATGAAACTGCAGCCCAAGCACAGAAGGAACCGAAAACATACGAGGACCATGCCACTACAAATAAGCAAACATTCTTACTTGCAGACTGCAAACACTAAATAGAGAAAATGAAACTATGACATCGAAACTTACTCCGAAACGCTGAAATGCAGAAGTGTAGGTCAACTCGCGAATGAAACAACAATAAGCACCAACCAAGAAACCAACAAAGAAGAAGCACTCACCGAACCAGTAAACAATGTATATAGCTTCAACGATAATGAAATTGTAGTGCAAAGGTAGAAGAAGGATGAAACATACAATGGCTCTTGAACTGGCGGTGGACAAACAAGACTGCAAATTCACTATTACTGTATGGAAAATTTTGAGGAAAAATGTACTCCAAGAAGTGTATTTACATAAACATTTAAGGCTGTCAAGATGTCTAAGGACCTCGCCATATGTAAACATTTAAGCTGTCAGGCCTGTTGGA
This sequence comes from Picea engelmannii, assembly GCA_009831015.1. Lineage (NCBI taxonomy): Eukaryota > Viridiplantae > Streptophyta > Pinopsida > Pinales > Pinaceae > Picea > Picea engelmannii. The sequence continues at coordinate 148,011 of ML796838.1, forward strand.
GGACGTTGCCTCATGTAAACATTTTAGTTGTCGGGCCTATTGAGCTATCTTGAAAAATGTGTCAATACATTTCAACAAAAATACATCCGCCAAGGACGTTATAAACTTTGGAATTCGCAATCACTATAAAGCTTGGATATCAAAACATTTCAATATGCTTAGTACATATCAAAACTTACCAATATATTAAGCTAGCAGAAAATGCTAATACAAACATTCGAACTAATGCTAGCATTAATCCACCTTCAATCCACCTTTAAGCAATATACACGAAAAATATATGATTCAAAAGATATACGAGAAAAAGTTTAGATATGTTGCCATATAAAACTTTCCTCCAATCTCTTATCCAACATATATGGTACTTTTTATTCTATAAAAATATATGCTTTTAATTCCCTAGGTCCAATAATAGGTATTATGCAAATATTTCTGGTCAAAGGACAAACTAATATATAGTCAACGTCGCTATAGTCCCTCTATGCCTATTAAGAGACTAATAAGTGATGTGTTTTTCAATAATATTTAGTTTTAATAACATACACAAAACCAAATACTATTACAATTGCAATTTAATTTCTTATAATTAAAAAAAGTTACAATTGCAATTTAATTTTTTATAATTAAAAAAATTATTTCACCAAAACAATTAAATGATTATTCACTTTTAAAATATTTTATTTAAGATTTGCATATATTTCCGAGGGATGAATGGAAGTAATTAATGTTAAATTGCTCTATAAAATAAAACATGCATTGATACATTCTTAAAAAAGTAATATTGTTAATTTTGTTAGACGAATAAGTTGAGCAATCGCTCAGTTAATTAGTTAACTTACAGTTGTTTGGATTCATCGTTTTCATCGCTGAGTTGAGTGAGCTGTTAGACGCTTCGTTGTTTACGAAGCATTCCCTTTGCATGCATGTAATTCTTTTTATATCTATTCAATAATGAGATCTGAAGCGTGTGTGTTTTATGCAATTCTATTCTGCGGTTCCTATTAAAACTGTTTCTCTGTTCTATCAATTCGGTTTCTGTTTCCGTAGATTCGTTCTTCATGGTATCGAAGCAGGCTGCAGATCCAGCCTCTGTCCAGCTTGCCAAATTGCAAAACATTTTTCAGCAAGCTCTGTAAGAATTGCAAATCTGTTTTTTTTCTGTGCAATTCGTTTTTTTTTAGCCTAGATTTAGGCCATAGTATCGTGCACACGAAGGAGGAGCCGCCGGTATATATTTTTTGAGCAAAAAATGGCCAGCATGAGCAACCAAACTCTCATGCAAGCACCTGTTTTGAACGGGTTGAATCATAGCACTTGGGTATCCAAGATGAAAGTTTTTCTGAGCTATCATGAATGCTTAGAGATTGTCGAAGATGGAGTTACCTTGCTGAAAGCTGAAGATCGAGATGCATTGGATCGGGATGCGAGATGCACTTACACAGAAGTGGTCAAGAAAAATGCAAAATCCTTATGGCTTATCTTTCAGGGGG
>ML796838.1:153499-180885 GCA_009831015.1 Picea engelmannii
ATATTTGTGATTATAAAATTGTATTTCTATTTGTGTTGTTAATATTTGTGATTGGTTGCGAAATTTGTAGGACATAGAGCAGGTGAAGGGAGGGTTGGTGAGTGAGGCGAGGAAAGAGGCCGGGCCGCCGCCGTAGAAAGATTTGGTCAGGTCAATGGTCTCTGCGGCCATGTCGATCGATCGTACTTTATTGTCTCTAATTTTATTTCAAATCATTTATTCAAAGTCCGCTGGATGGCTGAGCGGATTCAATATGATTAAACGGCTTCGAAAATTTGGTGAGGAAGGTACACTTGAAAAAGTTGTAACATACGAATTAAATATTCTCTGGTGATACAGACAGTTCACATATAGGTTTGGAATTTCAAATTTATATCTTTTAAAGTGTAAAGTTATTTGTTTTTCATGCATGTCATTTTAAGTTTTATGTAAATTTATAAGTGTCAAACAAAATTATGTTGTAAGGAAAACAAGGTCAATTACATTACATATTACATTACATATGGTAAGGCCATTCAAAATTATAATAACACATTGTACTACCTACACACTTGGATCACACAACAAAATGCAAATTTAATTAAAAATATCATAACTCAATTTTATCAAAGTTTAACCTTAATCCAATAAAACAATACTTTTGAAAACTATACTAAATTCTAAATTAAAAATCTTCAAAAAAATTAATCAAAATTCCAAATACTAAAAATCTTTAATTCCCTATATCCAACAACTAACATAAATTTACTGCACAATTAGGCTTCTCATACATAATAATAAATTTCTGGTAACGGGTCAGTACGACAGCCTCCCTGCTGCCTATTCATTTACTTTTATTGTTGGGCTCTTCTATGCTTTACAATTACCTCCTTCAGGCTGCGTATAATCCAGGTCTATATTATATACCCGCCGCGGTTCCCGTCAATTTGATAGGTTAATGATTTCAATGCAAGTGGACAATGGCGTGTGATTTTTACATTAACCTGTCAAATAAGGTCTAACATGTAAATAAGCGTTGTGGTACTAAATAAGCACTCTAACATGTAAATAAGCATTGTGGTACTAAATAAGCAATGTAGCCTGGTCACATACTTTTTTATTTGAATTTCATATATATAGTAACTACTAACAATCACATTAAGTAAAAAGTGGTTGATATAAGTTGATCAACGTCATTTTCCACCTTTTTAAAATTAATGGTGTCGATGGGCGTATATCAACCACTTTTTACTTAATGTAATTGTTGCTAGTTGACAGAGGACATAACTTCTAGACCACCATTAATATATTAATACATAATTAATGTTTTAATTAATTATTACATTAATATTATATTAATGTATATAAATTAATGAGATCTATTAATATTAACGTAATAGATATTGATAATGTATAAATATAATCTATAAATTAAAGTATGAAGTTACATTAACGTATAATGTAGTTGATTGATACATTAATAGTGTAAAGTATTAATTAATTAATAAATTTATACATTATTAATTAATACATTGTAAAAGTATGAATAGAATAATAAAATAAAATATTAATAATGTAATGATACATTGATGTATTGTATTAATGTAATGTATAAATTAAAATATTAATATATATTAATATATAACGTAGCTTATTAATTGAATGATACAACAATAACGTAATATATTAATTAATATATACATTAATGTATAATGTAAAGTATATTAATTAATTTATACATTAAATATAATATTAATGATGTATTTATTAATATTCTTAATCACTAAGATACAAATATTTATATTTATATTAAAACATTAATATTGATATTAAAACATTAATATTACAGAATTAATAATAAATAATTAAATTATTAATTAGTTAATACATTATTAAAGTATTAATACATTAATAATGAAACTTATAATGTAAATTATTTATCAATTTATACATTAATTAGTTTATACATTAAATACATTATTAATAATGAATTTATTATTATTAATATTATTAAGTAACATTAAGTATTAATTAATTTATACATTAATACATGAATTAGTTTATACATTAAATACATTATTAATAATGTGTTTATCAATATTATTAATACACTAAAATATTAATATTAATATTTATAATAAAACATAAATATTGATATTAAAAAAATAATTTTAAAGAATTGATACATTAAAAAGGTATCAATACTTTAGTAATACATTATTAAAATATTAATACCTTAATAAATACATTATTAAAGTAAAAATACATTATTAAAGTAATAATACATTAATACATTGGTAATACATTATTAAAGTAATAATACATTAATAAATTAGTAACATTAGTAACTCTTGACTGAAATGGAGTAGGGGTAGGCTTACAATCAACCATGCCAAAGCATTGAAGTAAATCAAGTACATACTTTTGCTGGAAAATGGAAATTCCTTCTGAAGACTGAACAACTTGCAAAACAAGAAAAAAATGTGGAAGTCCTAGATATGTCATATCAAACTATCCCATCAATGCTTTATGAACACTTTAAATTCATAGATGAAGAACTCCCTATGAGAATTACATCATGCACATACAAAACAAGAATCAAGAGATCAGTTCCCTGCCTCTGAGTGTAAATTGTAGGATCAAAATGACAACGATCAAACTCTGAAGAAATCAGAAAATTATCCATCTTCTCATACCAATATTGGGGATCTTGTTTGAGACCATACAATGAACGTCGAAGCCTGCAAACAAGAGATGAATCCTACACAAAACTAGGAGGTTTCTCCATATATTTTTTCTCATCTAAATCGCCATGCAAAAAGGTGCTCTTCACATCCATCTGGTAGACTGACCATCCTTGGGAAGCAACAAGAGAAAGCACAAGGCATACATAATTCATCTTTAAAATAGGGGAAAAGGTCTTAGAGTAACCAATTCCTTCAACCTATGAAAATCCCTTGGCTACAAGACGTGCCTTATGTTTTTCCATATAGCCATCTGCTACATATTTGGTCATATAGATTTTTGGCCCTCGACCAAGTTTTGAGGAAACTTTGGTCAGTTTTGGCCCACTTTTGGACTTCGACACGATGGTCGAAGAAGGAGCTCCCAGGTGGAGCTGAGATCGCGGATCTCACCAATTTTGAGGGTTATGTGGACCCAGTAAAGGGTCCTCTAGGGTTTTGTAACAGGTTTATGGGATGTCGGCCCATGGGGTTTTCCCATGTTTAGGCCTTATTGTAAGGGTTTGTAAAAGTATAAATAAAGAAGAATGTATTGTAGAAGTATCTAAGTGCAAATAGTTCGAGTTGCTTTGGGAAAAGGAAAGTATTTGTGTTAAGGCTTTGTGCTCAATAGAGAGTTGGCTCTGTGCATTGACCTAGTTTTGGAAGGAGGATCTAGTGCTTAGTGCGCAGATGCGAAGCTCGACTCTGTGGTTTAGTGCACAGGAGTGAATGAATGTAAGAGTCTCGCGAATAATAAAGAGGCAAAGCGGGTTGTGGACGTAGCCCCACCCTGGGGTGAACCACGTATATCTGGTGTCTCATGGTGTGCTTTGTGTTTTGTTATTTTTGTTATGAATCTGCTTAGTTCTTTGATTATGATGTATAGTAGATAGATCTTTTGTTGTTTAAATACTTTTCTTATGGGTAAATGAATGCTAGATCTAACTCGTGATGTAAAGTGCTAATTGTTAAGTGCTCGGGGTATATTGTCATTTGTTGTTACTGTGTCGTTCTATCTTTGATTATGTTTTGTGATGTTAATAAGGTTAATAAACTAATGTATATCACTTCTTAAACGTTAACAAACTATTTTGCGAAGTGCTATTATCACAGATCTGTGTCCCATCCTGGTTACAAACACCTGTGTCCTGTAACCCCCCCCTGCTTCTACCTTAGATGAGACTTTGCCTACTTCGCAGGTGTTACCAAAAGGGCTGGTAGTCAGGGTTTTGGTTGTGTGTTGTTAAGCATTGAACCCTGGGTATGCCCCTGTGCCAACAAATGGATCTGTTGCCGGGACTTGAAACTGTGATTGATGGGAACTGAAGAGAAGCTTTGTGCGTAGATATGCTACTGAAGTGTGCAGTACTCTACTTGACTTGCGAAGCTTTGTGCTAAGAAAGTAAGTTGATCTGAAGAAAAGAGGTAAGATCCTAAAAGAAGCAAGTTTTGTGCTTTGGTAAGAGAAAGATAAGTGAAATTTTTTGTTTTGAAAGCATGAATTTAAGTATGTTTAATAGGTTTTGTCCTATTCTAAAGGCTAGGGCACAGTTGAAAGAAAGAGTTGATTTGAGTAAATTTAATGGAAATGAAGAAATATATGTTATTCCTATCCATAGAAAGAGTTTTTGGACTAATAAGTGGATGCAGAAACCTAGAAAGAATTTTTGCAGATTGCAGGTCCAGCACTATGATCCCAGGGGAGATGCGCAATACATAAAAGGTTGGGGAACATTTAAAAGAAAAAGAGGATTGACATTGTGTTATAATTGCAGAAGGCAGTGACATATTGCTAAGGAATGTCCTAAGGTAGGCCCTATTTGTATTTGTTGTAAGGTTGTTGGTCATGAGGTTGAGGATTGTCCAAGGATTATTGCTAAAGTTGAAGGGATGAACATGAGACAAGAAAACTATGAAGAAAGTCAAGAGACTAAGGGCTGACATGAAAGTTAAATTTAGCATAATGTTACTTCACGTCTTCCCTTGGTAATTAACGTTTGTGCTATTTCAAACGCGAATTTGATTCGAGTCGTCCGATCATGCTTCCATTCTAATCCAACAATCAACAATAATTTCTAGATTGACGATTTTTTAGACTTTAGTCCAGTGATCTAACAATCATAATGAGACTCCTGGCGATTTCTTACATTTTTCTCACAACTATAATGTTGATCAGAGCATTGATCATTACAATAAAAAGAGAACGATTGCAACCTTTAGTTTCTCAAACCTTGTATCAGAGTAAAATTGTTCCTCTACAAACCCTACAAACATGTTGTATTTGTTGGATCAGTGACAGTCCAAGATGTTTAATAGAGACTTTTATACCAGACCCTTGACATCTATTGCATTTCATTGAAACACCAGACTTTGATCCTTTCTTCTTTGTATTTAGAGCACAGTAACTTATTTTTGAGGTTCCATTGTAAAGGTCTTCCAATGATACCTTCATGGAGTGAACCACCAACCTCACCTCTTTGTTTGCTCCATTGTTTCTTATGTGAATGGATGCCAGTAACACATTCCATAGAATTTTTCCAGGACATTAGTATGAATGCATCAAGCTCACATATGATTTTAACAGAGTTATAGACCATGTTATCCCTCTTTGACATCAATTCCAATTGAAATTCTCCCCCTTTTTACATCAATGACAACACCATATCATGACATCAATGCCAACACCATAACACTATGTCCAATAATGAGAAGGTTTGTCTTAATAATTATTGTAATAGAGCTCTTCTATGCAGGATGTTGCCCCCTTGAAGAGGCAAGTGAACATTTCTTTCTTTGAATAAAGGTATTATTTCTGGTATTTCTCCCTCAATATTTTGTTGTTCCATTGATATTTTCTAAATATTCCCGATTCTGCATAATATATTACATCTGGTAACTTACAAGAATGTTTAGTGTCTATATATTGAGTAGTGGATCAGAGCAACTAATTTATTCGGTAATTTAATATTTGGTTGAAAAAACTATTTTAAAATGAAAAGGCCTGGAGGGGACACTCCTCAATTCAAGCACGTGCCTCCAGCAGTGACCTTGTCCCCAAAACCTCCCCCACCCTCATTGTTATAATGTTATTTTCCACCTAATCATTAGGTTATTATCACCTAAAGATCACATAATATCTAGGTCATTATCCCCTATAACCCCCTCATTTTAAACCCTTAAAACATACCAATTTTTCCTTGGGTTTTCAGTTGAGTTTATTTGCAGTCACCCCCTTCATTAAAAGAGTGACCAAAAGAGGTTCAGTCACACCATGCCTTCATTAAAAGAGCGACCAAAGAGTTTAGTCACATTTTTCCTTCATTTAGGAGGCGACCAAAGGGTTTGGTCACCTTTTTCCTTCATTGAGGGTGCGACCAAAAGGGTCGATCACTCCCTATGGCTTGCTAAGGAGCAACCAGTCACTCTATCTGTGTGTAGAGGTCACGACCAAGCCTATAAGCTCTTACTTTTGGATTTAGTTTCGATGGATGAGACTTCCCAATGGTTTCTTGGGGTTTAGCTTCGAGAAGGCTTCTATCATGAGCTCGAGAATCTTACCCTAATAACTATATGGATTTATCACTAAGTCCATATAAGAACGAATCCATTTCCCATGGGAAAGGAGGAGGGAAGAGATAGCAAGGTTACTATGGTGATTTGGTTGCAAGACTTGGGCAAGGAGCTTGGAAGGAGACCATTGCATCAACTTCTCATTTGTAAGTTGTAATATTTTGTCTTTGATTAATAAAAGACATATTGGATTTTTCCCTCTATATAATTGTTCATACAAGTTTATGTATTCATTGGTAGAGAATTAGTATAATTATGTGTTATGATATACTATTGGATCGGTTGTCAATCCATGCATAATTTCTTTTATATTTGGGAGGATTTCATCTTCTTTGGTTGTTTTCATGTATGAATCAGAACTAGTAACATTCTTAGTTTATGTCTCTATTCTTGTCTTAGGCACTGTTAGAACCTAAGGGAGCTTAGATCCTGCAGGGTGCAAAATCCCTACAACACTCACCCACGGGTTTCCATCTAGGAGAGATAAACATGGGTCGTCCTTTTGCACCTTTTACAATGTGCAACCAAGGTCCTATGATTTGTCCTCCTCTCTTTCCAGGTGGGAAACAACATCCCTGGTTTGGACTGCCTCCATGCATGCCACAACCTTATGGTGGAAATGCATTACATCCTAGGAAACCGATGCCAACTACTCCACCTATTCACATGATGTCTTCTCAACCTTATCCTATAACAATTCCCTCCAATCATCCTCCTCCACCAGGATTACTTCCTGCCACAGGTCCATAAGTGCCACCATTGGGGTAGCCATTACTTGGACCACTTCTAGGAGATCTACATCTTCGAGTTCCGCATCTTGGAGCTCCAAATCTAGGAGTTTCATCTTTAACTCATCTTCAACTAAATGCAGTTCTCTAGCAAATTCTCCTTTACCTCCTTTAGCCCCTCCATAAGGCTCTTAGGGGCATCTATTGGCAAATGCGTTACCTCCACCTCCACAGAAGCCAATAGATGATGAAATGGTCTGGAACATTATAGTTTTAGCATAAGTTTTTTCTAAGAATGTGACTCTATCTGAGAGTATGGATCGAGATAAGAAGGCAAGAAATTCAAAATTTTCATTTCTTTTTGGTGGAGAACCTAGAAGTGATGTTGCAATTGGGCAGGACCAATTTCACTAGTTTAAGATGAAGTGTCAAAGAGAACAAAGCATGAGCGAGAAAGGAGAGGGAGGGATCCTATTGGAACCTCCATCATTTCCTTCTAATTCCATTAAGCAATCTATAGGCCAAGGTGTTCCCTCAAGAGGATTGTCTGTAGGTCCAAAAGTTGCCTCGGTAGGATTGACCATAAGTCCAAAAGTTGCCTCTGGGAATTTGAACCTTGGTGGGGGGATTATAATGATGCCGGGGAAAACATGTCTTTGGTAATTTTAACCTTGGTGGGGGGATTATAACCATCCCTACTTAACCATCAAACCAAGAACCTAATGAAAAAATTTGGAAATTTTGCGAAGAGTCATTTAAAAATCCAAACTTTGATTTCACATATAATTATCATTATCACTAAAATCAGAGTAAGTTACAAAGATTAAAAATATAAATTGTTGAAAAAAGATTGATTCCAACTCTAGGTAAGAAGTCCAACCATATCAATCCACTTTGGATACAATGAACAAACATTGTTCATGTGTAAAGTTGCTTAAAGTCTAGTAGCCCTAAGAGGCTGACTTAAGAATCAACATGAATGTTGCCTGAAAGGCCAAGGTAGTATTCATAAATCTTGCATTATCTTCTTATAAATAGGTTTATTAGGGACATCAAGAAGGTGAATCAAATTCATGAATTGATAGCTTGAATTGGCACTAGTATAACATACTTTATATATTAAGCATGAAAATGCTTCAATAGTGTATCTTTCATATATGCTCCTATGGAATATTTACAATAATAATAATTCAATTTCTATATATATATGAAATCCTCTAAATATTTAAAGTGACAACATCAGATGGTACAATCAACTGTTATTTTTCTCAATAGAATATTGAAATGCAATATGTTCTCGAGACTAGTTGGGAGGCACATCTGAAATCTTTTCCTATTTCAACAACATAATATGCATAGTTTGTTCATACTATTCTCAATCAATTGGGTCCATATACACATGATTTAAAATTTCTCTCTAAATATTGTTTTGATTGCATTAGCCTTTAATTGTTGCTATTTCTAAGTTGCAACACTTTATAACAGGGCCAATAGCTATTCAGATAAATTGTCGAGCTAAGTGGAAGCATTTACAACCATGTCAAGTGAAGAATAGTACCATTTTTCTCTTGTGGATACCGATCTTTCTCTGGTGGTAGTTTTTAATAAAAAATATCATTATGGTGAGTGTCTTCCCTCTTGTATTTTGTTTGCTTGGTAGGAAAGGAGTAGGTCACTTATGCTATATTGTGGTTGTCTAATTTTTTTTTTTTTTTTTTTAACTGGAACGGTTATGATTTTTATTTATTTGAAAATGATAGTAGGGGTCTTTGCCAAGGCAGCCTCGGATACATAGATGATAGCCAGCATTTTCGGCTTCATTGTTACACTCTCTTCAAGGAATTTGGTAGCTGATGTCGTCATTGATACAGATCTGTCCTTTAGAGAGGGTGCATCCTTTGTTTGCCATCCGGTCCGCTTCTCCATTCAGGTTTCTGAGAATGTGATAGAACTTAATGGAGGTGAAAGCTTGAAGGACTCTTTTCACTCTACCCAGAATTTTGTTGAGGCTAGCATTGTTGAATAGGTCATCCGAGTTTAATTTTTTGATAAGAAGCTCTGAATCTCCAAATATTTGGAGATCTTTGTCTCCCTTTTCTCTTGCTATTAGGCAAGCTCTAAGGATGCCAAGGATCTCTGCCTGGTTATTAGTCTTCTGTCCAAGGCCCCAGCAGAAGCAGTCTCTTATGGTCCCGTCTGGAGTGTAAATGATCCCTCCAGCACCCGCGTTTCCAGGATTTCCTTTGGAGGCCCCGTCAAAGAAGATTGTGGTAAGATTTTTAGATTTCCACCAGTTTGTGAAGCTTTCTTCAGATTCTCTTAATCTCCACTCCGGGTTTGCTAATTGAGGGATGAGAAGGCGCTTGCGAGGAGAGGGTTCTAACGGACTGAGCCATATTCTTTCTTCAGGTCGGAGAAGAGGATCTTCGTTGAAGTACTGATGTTGGGCTGTTTCCAAGAGAAGAGCTTTAGCTTTGACAACAACCTGTAGGGGGGTGCGAGAATGTCCATTAAAGATTTGGTCATTCCGAGCCAACCATAGCTGCCAGCAAACATATTTGGGGATTGTTGTCTAGATTTTTTGCCAGAAGGATTTAGGGGGAATGCGAAGAGGATAGATGTTGTTCCATGAGGCGAACCAAGCAACAACTGTGCTTCGGGGAAAGGCTGGAATTTGCAGGTCCAGAAGGGAGAGTATCCATACTTCCTTGGCGAATTTGCACTCCAGGAATAAATGTTGGGCTGTTTCGGTGTTGCTTCTGCAGAGTTCACACCTGTGAGGCCCTGCAATTTTCCGTTTCTCTAGATTATCACCTGTGAGAAGTTTGTTTTGCACCACTGTCCAGAAAAAGAAGTTGACTTTGGGGAGAGCTAAACTGTCCCACAATAGCTTCCAGAAGGCAGGTGGATGACTGCTGTCCTTTGTATTCTGTAGAACTTTGCATCCGGCTGCTGTGGTGTAAGTTCCTGTCGGTCCCCAGGCCCAGCTGTCCTTCAATCTGCGATTTTCAGGATTGGCACCATCTAGCAATTCGGTTAGGAGATTTTTTTGGTGTGTAAGCCATTCAGGAATACCAGTGAATTCCCAGCCGGCCCAATCTCCCCATCTGTCCCACGTAGAGATATCAAAGAGTCTGATTTTGCCTGCCCGAATTAGCCAGTCTCTGAGTTCTGCTATGTCTTGATTCGCCTCCAGATGATCACGCCCCATTATTCTATCTTGCCATATATAGGTACTCTTGCCATTACCCGGCGCTCTGTACAAATAATTGTTGAAGAACTTGCTGCTCTTGCAGCATAATTTCCAGACTAGCGTGCTTTTACCTGTGGGATCGTATTGAAGTTTTCTGAATGAAGAGTCCCGGGCGTATTTGCATAGGAGAGTTTTACTGGTCGGGTGATTGGGGTCGTGGGTGATTTGCCAAAGAATTTTTCCTCCCAACGATTGATTAATAAGGGCGGGGTCCCGGATTTGGAGTCCACCGTCTGCAATCGGGCGCCGAATCAACTCCCATTTTGCTAGGTGCAGTCGATTTTCGTTTCCTTTTCCCCCATGCCAGAGGAAATCCCTTAACAGCTTTGTGATCTGGTCCGTGACAGCTCTGGGAGCAAGTAAAAAGGCCGACTGATAGATTGGCAGCGCGGCCAATTGGGACTTTATTAAAATTAGCTTACCTGCGTTGGTCATCCAGAAGCCACCCCAGGCTGCGATTTTGGATTTGAGTTTGCAGATAACGTCTGCCCAGAGAGATCTGCTATTGGCCCCAATTGTGATAGGCAGGCCAAGATATATTATTCTTTCCCAGTTGGTGTGTCCATTGAATCCTAAGATTTTCACGATATTGTTGAGCTCTTGTTGCCCTGTGTTCCAGCAGAAAATTTCACTCTTTCTCTCGTTAATTAGAGCTCCTGAGACTTTGCAGTAGCTTTTGAGGACAGAGTCAAAGGCTGTAGCTATTCTGGTGGACGCACCTCCGAGGAGCAGAGAGTCATATGCAAAGAGGGAGTGATTCATAGCATCAGCCTCTGGGGAGGATTTAAGGCCAGGGATGGTACCAGCTATTCTTTCAGCTGAGAGTTTTCTGCTAAGAGAGTTAGCCATTAAGATATACAGAAAGGGAGAGAGGGGGCAGCCCTGCCTTATGCCTCTCCTTGCTTGGAAAAAATTGGAGGGTCTGCCATTGACAAGGGGAGCTATCCAGGGATTTTCTATACAGGCGTTTATGAGATGTACAAAATGAGGCGAGAAACCAAAGGCAAGGAGGGTCTTGATGAGGAAAGAGCGATTTACTCGATCGAAAGCGTTTGACATATCTAATTTGATCAACATTCCTTTCTCTTTTCGCCTTTTGCTGGAGTGGATTTTTTCCTGAACTTGTATGACGTTGTCAAGAATGTTTCTGCCCTCCACAAAGCCTCCTTGAGGGCTGGAGATCAGCTTCTTAAGCAGGGGCTTGATCCTATTTGCCAGCAGTTTGGCCAGAATTTTGTAAGAGGCGTTACAGAGTGATATGGGTCTGAACCTGGCAAAAGTTTCAGGGTTGGATTCCTTGGGGATTAAAGCGAGATAAGTGGAGTTGATTCCTCCTCCAATCTTGGCTTTTCGCATGAACCCCTTTATCATTTTTTGGAGGTCTCTTTTGATGATATTCCTGCAGACTTTATAGAAATGTATCGAGAATCCGTCAGGGCCTGGTGCCTTGTCTGAGCCCATGGACCAAATTACTTTGATAATTTCCTCCTCTGTTACCTCTCTGGTGAGAATAGCATTGTCTTCTGGACTGAGGAGGTGAGGAATATTTCTCAAGAAATCTGCGCTTTCTTCTTCTGTGGCCTGGGTTCCGTCACTAAACAGATTTTTGAAGTGGCTATCCGCTGCAGCTTTGATTTGGGTGATGCCTTTGCTGACCTGGCCCTCTGCTGTCTTTATTTCAGAGATATGGTTCCTTGACAACCATGCTCTATATTGTCTGTGGAAGAAGGAGGTGTTCCGATCCCCTGCCTCTAACCACAAACTCCTGGACTTGATTCTCCAGTATTCTTCTTCATTGCGAAAGGATCGATATGCTGAGACTTGTGCTTTTGTTTCTTTTTCCAGCAGTTCCGGAGTAATCTCTTTGTTTTCAATTTCTGCCTGCATAGCCTCCAGGTTAGCCACTGCTTGTTTCCTTGCATTGATTGGAGTAGGGGCAAGAGTCTTTATCCACTCTTTCAACACATGTTTGGTAGCTTTCAGTTTCTGTTCCCATACGTAGCTTGAAGATCCTGTGAAAGCTTTGGCCCAGGCTTCTTTTACGATTTCATAAAAGCCCTCTCGCTCTATCCATATGGGGCTAAAACGAAATGGGAGAGGCCCGAGATCTTCCTCTTCTCTTATGTGTAGCAGAATCGGCTTATGGTCAGAGGTAAGCTTTGGTAATATTTTGTTTTTGATTATCTTTTTTCCCATGATGAGGGAACCTTGAACCATAAAGCGATCAAGTCGAGCAGAGATATGCTCTGTCCCTGTTCTATTATTCGACCAGGTGTAGAGGCCACGTACAGGGCTGAAATCTAGTAGATCCCAGTGATGCTGAAGGTCCTCCACAAAGGTCAGCATCGGGTCTCTGTTGATGGAGCCACCTCTTTTTTCTTTTGGTTTGAGTACTATATTGAGGTCTCCTGCTAAGATAATGTTGCTGGGGTTGTGCTGTTCTAGAAATGCTGAAAGAGAGGCCCAAAATTCTCTTTTTTCGGAGTAAATGACAGGAACGTAAAGATTAAATAAGGAAATAGTCAACTTACTTGCAAAGTGTGTCAGCTCCGTGAAGATCCAGTGTTGAGTTGCATGAGTTTTGTTCAGCGAAAAGTTTTCTTCTGTCCATAGAGTTTCCAGCCCTCCGGAGGAGCCCCTTGAACTTATTGCAATGCCAGCTTTCTTCTTCCATTTTGATTTGTTGATGTCTGGTAGTACTCGGTCTTCGATCTTTGTCTCTTGGAGCATGAGGATATTTGTGGGTTCTATTTTCTGGAGGTCCATGACTGCTTCAGCTTTGGAGGCGTTCCCTAGTCCTCTACAATTCCTAGAGGTGAGTTTCATGTTGAACTTATGAGGAGGGGGAAGGGCCTCCCTTAGGCGGCCTAGATCTAGTATTTTTGCCGATGGACATTTCTATAGTGGATTGATTTCCTTGGAATTTAAGTCTCTCTGCTTCCTCCTCCCTTAATTCTTTGCGGGATTTCCTTCCTGCTCTTTTAGTGGGACGCTCAAAGGTTTCGTCCTCTGATGATCCGGCACTTTCAATTTGTTTTGGCCTTGTTATTTCAGCGTAGGATGGATTGAGAGGGATGCCTTGTGAGGCCACTACCTGAATATCTGCTCCCTTATCTTTATTGAGTGAAGGGGCTTCTGATTGCTCCTGGTTTTCATTAGTTGTTCCTGCATGGTTGTTCTGTGGGATTTCTATTTCCTTCGGATTTATTTCCTGTTCTTGAATTTTCTTGAGGCTGCCTGTTGCTCCTGCGTTGTGCCTTTTGTCGTTTCCCTTTATTTGTTGGGGGTTCTTTTGCACTACTGTCCATTGGTCCTCTTTTGGCATGTCTGATTGCTCCTCTGTTTTTTTTTTGCAGTGCTTTGGAAAGTGCCCGTGGCTGTGGCAGTATTTTCATTTGAAGGGGAGCTGCTCGTAGTCCAATTCCTGGATATGTGTCCATCCAGCGACCGTGAGATTGATTGCTTCAGGCAAGCCCTCTTCTAGATCAACTTCGACGCAGATTCTGGCGCACGAGAACTGGTCTTTCCTTGCTGCATGGTCGATGTATTTTCCGAGCGCATTGCCGATGATCTGAAAGGTTTTTTGATTCCAACAATGAAGAGGCAGATGTGGGAGACGCACCCACACCGGGACGGCCTTGGGGACATCCTGCGTGGGATCGAAATTGGGAGACCATTTGTTTAGATACAATCCTTGTGGTCCCATGAAGTAGGGGCCGTTTCAGAAGATTAAACTTCTGTCATCTGTATTTTCAAAAACGAATATGAAGAAACCCTTACCAACGAAGTAACTCTTGACTCCCTCTTTGATCAGAGGTGACCAGTTCCTTTGTGTCCAATCTTCTACTGACTTTGGGGACGGCCAGAGACCCGTGAACTGGCCTATAAGCCCTCTCTCAGCGAGATTTAGGGCAGCTTTGCATGTCTCTTCTTCAGGGAGAGCTACCGTGGGGATCGTGTCAAGCTTCTTAACGAACTTCTGCTGACTGGCCGTGAGAGGGCGTTTCTGTGTTGTTGCTATCAATTCTTTGAATGCTATGATCTCAGGCGGAGAAGGAGGGCCAGAGCCCCCACTGGAATCCATTGGCAGAGTTCTGCGCGAGCCCTATATCCGCGGGGGTGCTCATAGTGGGCTCCAGAAGACCAAGGATTTCAAGCTGACACTCTTCGACTGAAGAAACAGGTGCTGGAGAGGCTCTGACCTGCGCCAGAGGCAGAGGCCGACGGCTAGGTCTGGTTGCAGTCCGTAGCACAGAGGAAAAATCTAAGTAAAATTACTCACTTTGCATTTGACCATGTGGTTGTCTAATTTAAAACAATGAAATTGCTAATGTAATCACATACAACTATTGGAATAATGTGAAATGTTTCTCTTTTAGATTTCTATTTCTCCATTTTTTTGTAATATGTAATTCCATTAAAAGATACTATGCTTCCTCTCTAGTGTTATATCTTGATTTAAACAAAATGAATTTTATGTTTTCAGTTCTTATATAATCAGTTTTTTTTATGAAATTAACTTCTAGCATTGAGAGTTGATATTATCTCTTTTGTATTTTGTAATGACTAATAATACCATAACAATGCAAGCATAACATATTGTCAACTAAAATAGAGGTGCATTTATGTAACACACTCGACCCCTAAGTAAAATTTTAAGGGATGGAGCTTTAAGATTTCTCCTTTCTTCGACTACATCAAAGTCTCCCCTAGAGAATACCATCGTCTTTTGCTCGAAAAGAGATTTACAACCACTGTAATCATGCTTAATTCCTAGCTTAGGATCAAATGTTGTGGTCTTATGAATTTCCCCAGGCTCTCATAGTCAAAATCAACCTCACTGCCACATGGAATACACGCGGCACTTCGTCACCTGTGCCCTCTACCACGACAACTTCATAGCACCGATGTGGCACCTATCTCCTCTCATCACAGTGAATCTTTTGTCCACATAATCCTATCATTGTCGTTGAATTTCACTTCGGTAAAGTGTCACTACACATTCTGATTGTCCTGATGATGAGATGTTGTTCAACCCTTTTACCATATCCAACGGTCCTCAAACCCATCATCCTATGGTCTTGGATGAGTTGATGATTTAACTTACTCGCAAGTTAACGCTTGTATCTTCATTTACATTCATTAGATGAACCAGGGGAAACTACGACAGTTGAATGGTCTAGAGTAAACCTTCACCCTACGTTGACCGATGGTCCAGATTTCCTATCCTTTTCACCGACATCAATACTCCTAACCAACACTCTAAAGGTTTAACTCCTAAACCCCGGTGACAACGCATAGGGATCAACAGTCCATATCTCTTCATCACATCCCCAATGATATCGATGGTTGTCAATCGTCTCAACCTATTTTTTTGTCAACACTCTATAGACAAAATTCAATTCACCATTCCCTTTCTTTTGACAACGATACCTTAGGCATTAATGGTCAAGAACCACTGGCCAGTAGATCTGACATCCACCACTAAAATTAAGGTTCAAAGAACCTCCTCGGACAATGGGACCCACATTAGTCCCATTAACCAATATTCTAGCAACACCCATTACCCCTTTTACACGTGGACTATCAAGTAGGAAGACCACGTCATGATGACATCCTCACCCTCTTCCCTAGCCTAAGTGTAATCTTCCAAAGATCGATGACGGAGGATATTCTTATTTGAATCACAGATCAATGATTCTCGTCAATCCTTATTCCACTACATCATCGACACTTCCCTAGAAAAGATTTCCCCTCCCACTTTAAATCATTTATGATGACGTGCATAGCATCGATGGTGTAGATCTCCCCTTGTCATCTTGACCAGATCAACGACTATCATTCTATCTTCGTTTCCTAAATTTTGCAAGTTTTGTCTCTCAGTCATCCCCAATGATAGACCTTTGTCGATGAAGGACTGAGATTCACTCATCCCGCCCCATCAACGGTCATAATTTATTTCGAATCATCTCATTGTTCCTCAATTAGTTAGCCCGAGGGTTGGCAGTTAGTCATTTTTCTGAGTTCTACCGGGCTCTATCTGTGTATTCTAAGGTCTACTAGTATTTTTTTCCATACCTAGTCTCTCAGCCTCATGAACGTGTAAGGACATATAGATCTTACAAGCTCTCTTCAACAGATTGGAGCTTCTCTCAGGGTTCATGGTCCTCCCTTCCTCACAAAGGATTTCTCGAGTTATGGTTCATCCCATCACTAGATAAGTTATTTTTTTGTCCATGTCCTACAAACTTTCCTCTAACAACTCAAGGTCTTCGGGGATACAATAGTCTACATTTTTTCAGTTTTACAATTAGATACAAAATTATAGTACCATGGTGTTGTGGTGGGAAATCCCCCTACGGACTAGCATTTAGGGTTATATTATGCATGCAGATATGACCAAAATAAACCTACTTTCTACCTTCATCCCCCGACTTAATCCCCATTTCTTTTCAGAAAATACATGGTTAGACCAACATACCTTGTTCCGGATGTTCGATGTCGATCCTTCTTCACGCTTGATCGCTTGCTAGCAGCTCTCCTCCCAAGGCTGACCTGCATACAAAACAAACAACAAACTACACATGCATTTTACCTACATATTAATGGGTTAGAGATTCAAACATATATTTACTGAACTAAGAAGAACTCATATAGTGGGACGGGAAAATAATTTCTTTATTATTAACTTTAATGAATCAACTTACAATGTCAAGATCGATCACTTCTCCGCAAATCTTGATCTTGGGCTCCTCTTCAAATGTCCTCCAACTTCTTTGCTTTGTATCTCTCTTTGCACAAGGATGGCTAAAGGGTTGGGACAATGGGAATATGCAATTGGCCAAAGTTTCTTTACTCTTATTTTCCTCTTCCAAATAGGACCCCTAACCCTTCTTTTATAGGCTAGAAGAAGCTAGGTATTTGGGCGAACCCTCGTCCATGCATGGCCGAAAGATTCAGTTAACTCACCCAAAGCTGTGTGTTCCGTCGACAAATTTCCTTTTTTCGTGCTTCTGAAGGTCCACGCGGGCTGTAGTGGGCCAGCTAGTGTGGACATTGTAGATCCACGTGGGCTGTAGTGGGTCAGCTAGCGTGGACTTTTAAAAATGGAGTTTTTAGAAGAGTTGTTTAGTAGTGTTTTAGCAAAGAAGGAATCTAAGATGGCCTGATGCCAGGTAAGAATGTATGGTGAAAATTAGGGTTATAACAGATGCTCCCTAATGTGTGAGGTCACAAGATCATCTGATGGTCGAAATACATTACCTATCTTTATTGATGTGCCAAACAAGTGAGCCTAGGAACCAGGAATCGGGAGGCGTCGTCTGCAAAATAACAAATGTCTCACCGAGGAAGGCATACCCATGCTCAGGATAGAATAAATGCATTGCTACCAATAAAATACACTATAGATCCATGTCATATAACTATATAAAGTGTAGCCACAAACAGTACACAATGGAGCTACATCTCGAAATCAAAAAGATATACATGTAGAGTATCCATCTTCGTAGAAGTTGATAAGGCCTGATAGCTGGAGATGAAGGCTTCAGAGCTCGAGCAACAACTTCAAAATCTTCAAAAATCGGGTAGGAGTGTAATATGAGTGTACGAATTCACTACCAAGAGGTCTTCAATAGCTCGTCGGTCATGGACTAGAGAATCTTGATGATCAGACTGAAGGCTTCATTGATTTCGAACAAAGACTTGATTGGACGTTCAAGATGGTTGGGTATGAAGGCAAGAGACAAAATGCAGAGGGGCTGACTCAGGCTTGGTAGATACTTCCCTTAGACAACAGCACGACAAATGATGAGACTTAGGCAGCATGGCATTAATCATAAGTTTACGAAGTAGGAGGCAACACAAACTCTCCATATGTTTGGAAGAATAACCAAACGGAGGAGGACACAACTCTATGTAGCGAGAATAGATTCCTAAGGTCGTATTACATCCCATAGTTTGACGAACAAATGGATAGATGTGCTTTATCCAAGGGAAACTCATTATGCTGCCAATAAAGAAAATACTTTTCCCTTCCTCTTTTTGGGGTATATTTGATTTTTTTGTCTTTTTCAATAATTTTGGAAAAAAGAATAAAGGAATGTTACGTTACAATGGAAGAACGAGTGTTACAAACATACAATTTCAAGGCACAAGGACAAGACTGATGTTCGAAATAATGATACTTGGGAAAAATCCTCCGGGGGCCAAGGGTGTTAAGATGCAGAAGCAAAGTGCTACAAGGCTAGCGTATAAGGTATGCAAACGTGGTTAACAAAACACACAATGGTAACGTCCTTCGATGTAAGTTTAACGAGTCCAGAGAAGGTAAGCTCAGTGGTTTTTCATATTTAGAGAGTCTGAAAAAACATAAAAGGAGACTCCATTGGGGTACCTCTTTTGAAGATAGTCTAGTCGGTTCGAAAAAAGGGGTAAACTAGCACCGACAAGACGTCTATTCAAAACCATTTTAATGAGTGTGATAAGGACAAGATCACTCGGCCATTTTTTCATTTTTAAGGAGTCTGAAAAAAGCTTAACTATGGACTCTGTCAGGAATGTTCTTCTGGATCTGTTTAACGAGTGTGAAGAATAAGGTCACTCGATGATCTTTTCATTTTTAGGGAGTCTAAAAAGAGCTTAACTATGGACTCTGTGGGGGTTCCTTTTTCGTAAGTTTAGTCCCTCAGGCCCAAAAAAGGGGTAAAATTATACCTGAGAGTACTCTTCTAGAATGAAGTTCCATAGAGTATACCTTTGTTTGTACAGTTGACCGTCCAGACCGAAAAAGGGGTAAACTACCGTCGGATAGACATGACTTCAAATTTCAGTTTAACGAGCGTGAAAGGCCACAAGATCACCCAACAATATTTTCATGTTTAGAGGGTCTGAAAAGGGCTTAAAAGAAGACCTGTAGAGGTTACTTTTCTCAGTTAATCCGGACGATATCGAAAATCATAAATGTAGTCTCACCGGATGTTGCTTTCGGATCTCAAAGCGACCCTGAAAAACAACAAAGTTAGCTCATGATTGACTCTTTGTGGGTTGATGCCTAGCATCTCCTCGGGGGAGCAGTATGCTCCGATGAAAACATTGTCTATGATGCCAGGGGTTCTGGAGATATTGATAGGTATCATTTCAGCAATGGTTTCCATATTATCCTCAACATAGATCTCGTGTGTAGCTAAGGGATTAATAGGACAAGACCTATCTCCAGTCATAGTCAAGGTGAATTCTCCAGCCTCGATTCTGCTTAACTCTGGGAGGAAGTATGATCTGTGATGAAGATCATCCCAGGGTTCGTTCGGACTAGTCATTGCTTCAATTACTACTTCGTCAAAGGGCAAGACTAAGTCTAACGAATCGGTGTCAGCGAGAGAACCTTGAGCCCAAATAGGCTCTAGAAGCGGATCTAACTCTCGTGCAGGAGTTGGATCTGGGTTGGCTGAAGCTTGATGGAATAAAGAGTACGCTACTTCAGCTATGGACAAGGGCATGGACATGCCCGGGTGCCCTGTCCCATCCATCGTGGTCGATGGAGAAGGAAGTATCCACGGATCGGTGAAGTAAGTCGTGCGGAACGACGAAACTTGAAAAATCTCAACCTTATGGTGATTGAATATAAACTTGATATCACCTTGAGGGGGCGGGTAATCGAAGGTACCCATCAAATATGGGCACAAACCAACCCCTACATTGACTACACCTGGTTGAGGATTATCAATCATCGGGACCGTGGATGCCCCCAATGAAGGGTCAGGTCTGGAGAAAGACAATTGATCGATGGTCACTATCTGGCCCTCGTGTGGGAACACCAAGACCTGAAAAACCGTAGCAACCACAGCTTGCATGGCATAAGTCCAACTCCTTCCTAACAAGAGGTTATAGTTGAGGGGCGCATCGACTACCTCTACCTCGACACATACGGTCTTCCCTCCTAACTGCACGGGGAAAGAGGGAATGATGCCATGTGGTCGGAATGAATGACCGTCAAAAGCAGTGAGGAGAGTAGGTGACGGAGACAAAACGGGTTGACATAATGCATGTCGAGGCTCCCTCATCGACCACCATGCAGAAGATATTCTGAGTAAAATTTTTCATGGGATAAGCCACTACTATCTGAAACACTACGTGGTAAGGCAGACGAGGTTTTAGGTCGGTTGTATCCAGCATGATTGTACCTGGATTACAAGTCTCGGTAGATCCTAAAGTGGTTAACAAGGCTTTCCTCTGGGAAGGGCAACTTTGGATGACCTCCAAAGAAGACATCACACAAGGGGTTTGTGATAAATCTTCCACCACAGAATAGTTCTGGGCGGCCCTTGCATTTGGGTTGTGAGAATATTTTTTAAATGCGCCTTTGGGGATGCGTGTCATTGTTTCACCCAACGTCTTCTCAATCTGTAGAGGAAGAGATGGGAGTTCGGCTTCTTTTCCCTTCTCAGAAGTGCTTGGCTTACTATATTCATGTGCTTTAGTCGATATAAAATCATCACCCCTCACCATATATACGTTCGCGGATGCGGGGTTGTTTTCATGCGGAAAGGGTCCTTGGCTACCCCCTTCTGTGCTTCTAGAGGCCTGTGTTAGATTTTGCCCATGTTGGAATGGATTGATTAACACAGCAGGTTGTTGCTGTGTCACAAACTTTTGGTCCTCTGCAAGTTGGGGACAAAGGTGGGTCGAGTGGTCTTCCGCGCACAGGTTGCATGGATACCTTGACTTTCGTTTCTCAATATTGCCCCTGCCAACATTATCGGTGGGTTTCTTATCCCCCTTACCCTTCTTTCGTGTTTTTTTCTTTCCTTCAGGATGCTGGGTGGCCTTTGGATTAGTTGATTGCACTATGTGTACATTCGACGTTTTGGTAGGGGGAGCAACCAAAGCAGTAGTTTGGCTGGCCGCTGTGTGTTGTATAGACAATTGTTGCAACTGATTCGTTAGTTGCTCAGCGGGCTTTGTTTGTGTTGAACCAACTGTACTATCGACATGTGGTCCAACTCTCTGTCTGGTTTTATCAAGTATTGAGTGTGGTGCATCTGGCAAGATCTCGTATAATAAACCAAACTGAGAATAGATTAGCTCAAGTTGTTGAACTCTCATGATGGCGTCTTCTTCAGAAAATACTCCCGATGTCGTGATGTCTTTGGACAACTGTGGGAACAAAGACTTAAGAAACCATTCGAGCAGGAATGCTGGTGGGACTGGTACCTTAATTAAACTCTTTCTGCATCTCCATTCTCGAATGTGATCAGAGATATGGTCCGCTTTAGTTTGTGAGAAATTGGCCAACAATTCGGTTCCAGCGTCGTATCTCACAGGCAACTGGAAATGGTTTAGGAAATCCATCGCCAGTTCACCGAAGGAAGAGTATTTTGAGAGGTCGAGCTCAATGTACCATTTCGCGGCACTCCCAATGAGAGTACATTGAAACAATTGCAACTGTATGGAGTCGTCTTTCAATGAGTTAGATGAGCACCAAAGATTGAAGGTAGTCACATGATCTCCTGGACCTTCATTAGGCTTGGCTTCGAACTTTGGGATGTCTGAAGGAAACTTCGTCGGCATAGGAGGCCAATGCGGATCCTGACATATAGGGTCATTCAACAACATTGTCAAGTTTGGCAAATGCAAGGTTGTTAGAAAGGGTAGTTTGGGTTGTTGGTGATAACCTGGGAAAAAGGGGCCTGGAGTTTGAATGGCACCAGGTTGCTAGGAAAAGTTCGGTTGCTGGCCCGGATTCTGGTAGAAACCATGGCCATGGACAGCATATGGATTTTGCGTGTGAGGAGACATCATCGGTGGATTTCTGAAATAGGACATAGATGGTTGGGAATGCATTACATTCGAAGGAATTTGGGAAGGATTGCTCCATGTCGGTCTCGTGGGGATAGGCATAGTGCTTTGTCCGAGGTTCCATTGATTATGAAAAGAATTACCCCAGATCGGCATTCCTGATGAGGGAACTGATGCCTTCCAAAAATTCCAAGGCCCTGTTGCGGAAAAAGTTCCTGGGTGTGCCCCCTGTGCAGGAATAGTACCCTGCATAGGAATAGGTTGTCCGAAACTGGGGTTGCCCCCAGTTGGGAAAGTAGCTGACGAGAAGGCATTGTAACCAAACGCACCGAACAAAGAAACATGTGTCGAACCTACTGGCATATTATGCGAAGGTGGTCCTTGACTCCCCGCTTCAAGTAAACTATGGTGTGCAGTTTACCCGGCGGTTTGTTGATGCGAGCCACCGAGTGAAGGGGACGAAGGAGGTATATGACCTCCCCCTTAAGGGAAAGTGTTAAAAGGAGCAAGAGTGCCCCCCATGTGTCCTTGCAGAGGAGCGTTAGAGCTCCCTACCCCCAGACCTGAAGTCTGTGAAGTGGAGTAGGAAAGTACATGACTTGTACCTGAACTAGGCATCCCGTATGAGAACGGAGGGCCTGTCGCACTTGGTGTGAAAGGGGTTGTGGCCACCTCCAGAGATGGGATCAGATCACTGTGCGATGTAGAGGTGGTCAAGACCATGGTGGCTCAGACCCATGACGGTGGGTTAGGAGGTGGAAACTCTCTTGTGGTGACAACCGTAGTGGGAATTGAATAAATCCCAGAAGGAGTAACAACATTTGTTTCCATTGTTGTGTGTGACACTGTTTGGAACTCGTAAGGATGAATCGGTATGATGGTGGGTGTTGAAAGATCAGTGGTGGAGGTTTCAACCTGACCAAAAGATTTTTCTCTAAGGTCTAAAACGGTCGATTCCTTTGGATGTTGGTCGAGCACAATTTTTTATGATCTGGTCGCTTCAAAAGACCCTTGTTGGTCTAGCTTTGGCCTCAGTGGTGGCGGGGGTGGCTCTAGTGTAACCGGTGGTAGGCCAAGAAGCCTTCGTGATCGGCGGAGCTCGTGATCCTCCACTGTGTGAGAAGATCAAAGACACACTAGGGTAGTCTAACCGTTCAAAAGTAACACACACTAAAAAAGTCCCTATAAGATAAGACAGGAAAACACTAAATTAATTGGAAGAACAGTTACAACAACCAACACTAGAGCAACTTACTGGTGCAAGTGCAACTCGAAAATGGAAGCACCCTCCAGGTATAATCTGCAAAGCGTGGCCCGATGTCTGTCCTAGGTACCACGGTATACCCTCGCATTCACCTATGTATGTCCATAAAAAATATAGGAAACTAGGTTGCCAGGGCACGAACAGTCACCAGGCGGGTACAGTCGAAAGTCGGGTAGACCACAATGAGTAGGGTATCGAGCCCGAAACCTGTCAAGGGTATCGAAAGAAAGTGGTCCAGAAGAAAACTGAGGACCTGGAACAGATTCGAGACCCACGAAGCCCCGTGGAAAATGCAATCGACGGAATCCCAAAACAAGCCCTCTATATGTGTTCTCCACTACGATTGGTCCATCTTTGGAGGGATTATCTCTGCTACCTTTCCGCACGTGACCTCGTGTTTATCCCTTATGTTAGAGGGGGGTCCCGGATAACTTTCACAATACTGGACTTGGACACTCCCTAACTCGGACTCTAATGTTTGATTTTAATGACCTTGAAGAGTTTCCTCTCCAACCTAATCCAAGGCCCTAATCTTGAACTAGTTGGTTAACCCTACAAACATAAAAGTCTAATAAATTTTAGATTTAGCATTAATTTTATGGCTTGCTTTATGTCAAGGGGTATGAAAGTGAAACTGATGATGTTTAAAAGACGAAAGTAAAAAATGAACAGAAAGCTGGAAACAAAAATTTTCACTTAATGCAAATTTTCAACAACTTTTCATTTTTATTTTTATTTTTCTAAGATCTTTTGAATCAGCAAACTTGAAGAAGGATTTCACTCGACTACGAGCTACTTACGATATAAGTAAACTATCAAGAACTTAATAAACAAAATACTTTTCCCTGGTTACTAATGCAAAACCACACTTTTCAACCAAACAAGAAAATGAAAGAGATTTATTATTATTATTATTTGAATGCTGACAAAACAAAAAGGAAAAATATCAACAAGCAAAAAACCAAGAAAAATTATGGCCTAATCGCAGATCGCAAAGAATCACTTCAAGAAATCACACACTAGCAACTTAAAAAAGGACTCTCACACTTGTCTAAAAACCCTAAAGAAATTTTTTTGAATGACAACTTTTAAATGAAAAAAGAAAGATATGGCTAAGATCAACCCTAAGCTACTGACTGCTAGGACATAGATTCAAAAACCTGAGAGGTATAACTCTTGTCAAGGAAAAGGATGACTACCTTACCCTCAACAAAAACTATCTTGCACAAGCACACTACTGACAATCCAACAACACGTGTGTGCACG
This sequence comes from Picea engelmannii, assembly GCA_009831015.1. Taxonomy (NCBI): domain Eukaryota; kingdom Viridiplantae; phylum Streptophyta; class Pinopsida; order Pinales; family Pinaceae; genus Picea; species Picea engelmannii. The sequence goes on from ML796838.1 coordinate 178,082, forward strand.
TGAGCTGTGTAGAGCCAGAGGGCGTGTACACACATGTTGGCCTTATACAGGCCGCGTGTATATCTAAAAATCTGAAACAAAATAAAAACAGACAATTCAAACTAGGAAGAGACCACTGATATTGAGAACCAGGATCTCTTGAAGGCTTAGACAATCTCTTTAACAGAGAAAAGGAAAATAATGTAAGGAAAAATTTCGTAAAACAAACCAATTTGAGATAAGACTGCAAACAAACAAGACTAGACAGAGTTCCAGAAAACCCCTAAGAATGACTGATTCTGACAGGGAAGAGGATGACTGCCTCCAAAATTTTCTGGAATCTACACGCTACTGTTACTTCTTCAGCTAGCATTTACACGCGGGCTATAAGAAAGTAGGGCGTGGGTACACGCGTGCAAACCTTATGCAGGCCGCGTGTACCTCTGTGGGTCTTGGAAAAACACAGTCAAGCAAATAACAGAGATAGCTGGTATGGAAGATCGGACTCTCTGCCAGCTCAGACTCTGCAGAAACTTCAAAAAACAGGAAAGAAAACTAGTCTTTTAAAACTACCCAAAAAATATTCCCAAGAACCCTAGAGACTTCCCTAGTATGGTCGCCAATTCTATTGTGGTGGGAAATCCCCCTACGGACTAGCATTTAGGGTTATATTATGCATGCAGATATGACCAAAAGAAACCTACTTTCTACCTTCGTCCCTAGACTTAATCCCCATTTATTTTCAGCAAATACATGGTTAGACCAACATACTTTGTTCCGGATGTTCGATGTCGATCCTTCTTCACACTTGATCGCTTTCTAGCAGCTCTCCTCCCAAGGCTGACCTGCATACAAAACAAACAACAAACTACACATGCATTTTACCTACAGATTAATGGGTTAAAGATTCAAACATATATTTACTGAACTATGAAGAACTCATATAGTGGGACGGGACAAGAATTTCTTTATTATTAACTTTAATGAATCAACTTACAATGTCGAGATCGGTCACTGCTCCGTGAATCCTAATCCTGGGCTCCTCTTCAAATGTCCTCCAACCTCTTTGCTTTGTATCTCTCTTTGCACAAGGATGGCTAAAGGGTTGGGACAATGGGAATATGCAATTGGACAAAGTTTCTTTACTCTTATTCTCCTCTTCCAAATAGTACCCCTAACCCTTCTTTTATAGGCTAGAAGAAGCTAGGTATTTGGGCGAACCCTCGGCCATGCATGGCCGGAAGATTCAGTTAACTCACCCAAAGCTGTGTGTTCCGTCGGCAACTTTCCTTTTTTCGTTCTTCTGAAGGTCCACGCGGGCTGTAGTGGGCCAACTAGCGTGGACACTGTAGATCCATGTGGGCTGTAGTGGGTAAGCTAGCGTGGACTTTTAAAAATGGAGTTTTTAGAAGAGTTGTTCAGTAGTGTTTTGGCAAAGAAGGAATCTGAGATGGCCTGATGTCAGGTAAGCATGTATGGTGAAAATTAGGGTTATAACACATGGTAACTTAATAAAAAATTTAGGAGTTTTGCATAATCAATGTAAGCATTTATATTTCCCATAGTAACAGACATTTACATTCACATATCTTTCATATTCAAATTCTAACAAGTTAAGTTAAACACTTATTTGATAAGGAAATTTTCCAAAACCGAGTGACTAAGGGAGGACACCTTTCATCCCAACCTTAGGACTCACTGTAGAGTTCCTTCCTATAGTATGCCACCCCATGCCAAGCCATGTTTTAAGATATTTGAAAATGATTTTCAAAATATTTAATTATTAAAATATTATAATTTCTTTTTATAATTTATAATAAAATTTTATTTCATATTAAATATGATGGTATTTATTATGAGTGTAGTTTTATGTTAAACTCAAATTTATCAAGGAATCAAATTTTATTATAAACTATTTAATTATTTAATTCCATGTTACTGGTTTTCTTTATATTAAATGATAAAAAAAATTACACCTTAAAAAATTTGATCTCTCCCTGCTTTACCTTAGGTAACAATATCCCTCCATATAATCATAATTTATTAATAATTAATTCACTCAAATTAACTCACATTCACTTTAATTAAATTTATGATGTTAAATATTATCTTTGTTAAGTTATATTTATTATTTTTATAATTACATTTATTCTAACGTTTATAATTTTTATGTTGTTTTTCCCATTATTTTTTAAAATTAGTACTTCTATTATATCTATAATGTAGATATAATGTACAAGTGAAATTTACAACCATATCCCTTCCCCAGAAAACTAAGTTTGTTGAGGGTAAAAAAATAAGCTATATAGAAAAGTCTTATATTGTACTAAGCCTAATACTAGAGAGTTTATATAACATAAATCGAACCCATCTTAGAGAACATACATGATTTTCGAGACTACTAAGCTTAAGAAAAAATTAAACTAAAGAAAAATTGATAGTAATTATGGGTCTTAGTTTTCATAAAGATTAATAATCCTTGTCTTCATCATATTTGTCTCACGATCAATCTTACTTATTTTTGTGGATGTTTGGTTTCTCCTTGGCTTTGAATCCAAAAAAGAAGAAAAGAGATGATTTCAATGTTTTTGCATCAATTCTAAATTCTTGAAAAATCATGCTTTTATCAAGTACATTTTCATGTCCAAGGGAGTTTCCATTTAAGCTATACTTTATAACATGTTATGGTTTTGATGCTCCTTAACTTGGAGAGGATAAATTACAAGGATTAGTTCAAGTGGTCATGACATGAAATCTATAATTCTTAATATTTTTAATATAAAAATATAATATATTTACTATTTCACACTAATTAAAATTTTATT
>ML796838.1:181059-201111 GCA_009831015.1 Picea engelmannii
ATTTTAATTAGTGTGAAATAGTAAATATATTATATTTTTATATTAAAAATATTAAGAGTTAGAAATCTCATGTAGTGATCACTTGAGCTAACTCTTTTTGAGGATGATATCTAGAGTAAACTCAAAAATCAAAATTTTTAATAACAATACTTCTTCTCAATCACTAGGATAAGGTTTGGGTTAGTTTCCATTCTTGAGGGTCCAAGCCCTAGTGAAATCTACATGTAATTTCTATGTTTATGTGAAGGTAGTACAATTTCTAACTTAAAAGAATATATTATGATTGATTTGGGTAGATTATTATTCACTATAATTAATTATGATGACTATAATTAATTTTAATTAATTATAATTTATTAATAATTAACTCACTCAAATTAATTCTTATTCACTTTAATTTAAATTTATGATGTTAAATACTATTTTTATAATTTTGCTAAGTTATATTTATTATTTTTATAATTATATTTATGATATTTATTTTTGTGTTTAAAGTGTTTATGATATTTTTTTATTTTTAAATTAATAATTATATTATATAACATAATGTATCTATAATATATAGTGAAATTTACAACCATATCCCTCAACCACTTGTCACCGTGGAAACTAGGTTTGAAAATAACTAGTGATTGACTTAATGTTCTTGCTGTCCTTAAAATAGTGTCTTGAATATATAGAAAAGTATTATATTGTACTAATCCTAATACTAGAGAGTGTATATAACATAAATGGAACCAATTTTAGAGAACGTGATTATATAGACCGTTGATAAATTGAGAGTAATTATGGGTTTTAGTTTTCATAAAGATTAATGATCTTTGTCTGAAATACTTGCTTTAGAGTCAATCTTACTTATCCCTGTGGGTGTTTGGTTCCTACTTTGAATCCACCAAAGGAAGAAAACAGATGATATCAATGTTTTTGCATCAACTCCAAATTCTAGTAAAATCATGTTTTCATGTTCAAGTGAGCTTCCATTTGAGCTATAGCAAGTTAGCTCAAATGGTCATGACATGATAGTTCAAATGGTCATGACATGATATCTCTAAATCTAGCTTTTAATATTTTTAATATAAAAATATAATATATTTATTATTTTACATCAATTAATTATATATATATATATATATATAGAGAGAGAGAGAGAGGTTAAGAACATAATCAATGGTGATGTAACTTAAAAAGAGATTTTATTATTTCAAAAATAATAATAATTATAAAATTAAGTAAGTATAAAAATTAATAATATTTATTTTAATGATGAAAAATGTTTTAAACAATAATGAAAAATGTTTCAAAGCAATGTCATAATGTTACAATACATATTCTATTTATTTTTTAGTTTATTTAATGTGTTTTTCTTTTCTATTTTTTAAATATTTTTTATTTTTAAAAAACAAGATAGTAAAATATATCATAATTTAGTACATAATTAGTAATGAGTATATTATTATTGATTGTTATTTGTGAATGCAAGTTGACCCATCATCATTATTAAAGGAAAACAACACCATCTAAAATATTTTTTAGTGGTTTGTAAGGGTGTAGACTTTTACTCTTGCCAAATATCTTGAGTTCTTGAGCTATTAACTTGGTTTCTTTAAGGGTGTAAACTTTTGTTCTTGCCAAATATCTTGAGGTCTTGAGTTTTTAACTTGATTTTTTTATGTATGATAAAGATAAGGATTTTTAAATCTTACTTTAAAACCAAAATATGGTTTCAACCTAGATAGTATCTATAAGAAAACTAATTTTCCTTATAATTATATTTTTCTTTACAATACCACCTTTAACAAGGTTGTGTAGCAGCGTAGTCCCTGCCAATTAGGTTAGAAAGCAAATTGTGGAAAATGGGGTCGAATTGTAAATGATGGAAGTGTCCGGTGAAAAATGTATATGATGGAAATGTTGTGTGCAACATGTATATCACGGAACATGGGCCAAAAGTAAATGATGCTTGGCATGTAGAGCACCATTTATTTTTTGAAGGTAAAGTATGTAAGAAAGTGCAAATTTGTTGACACTGGAAGAATAAATCTGGAAATTTAAATGCATTTGCCATATGGACTGGTAAAAGATAAAAATATATGAAGACATAAAATTAGAACGAGATAAGAAATATAAAAAATTTAAATGCATTTGTGAACAAGTGGTATAAGTAAATGACGGTTGCAATGTAGAGCACCATTTATTTTGAAATATATAAAAAATTAAAAGTCTGTTACGTATAAAAAATTAAATGCATTTGTCATACAGACTGTTGAAAGATAAGGATGTATGAAAACATAAATTTAAAAGGAGATAAGAAAACATTTTTATTTGAAATATGTCAAAAAAAAAAAAGGTTCGTTACATACTACTGGAAATTTTTAAATATACAAAAACATTAAAGTCTGTTACATATAAATCAAAATTTCAATGCGTTTGTCATGTAGACTGGGATTGGGGCTTCCGCGGACCATTAGAGAAATATGTACAAGAAACAAGATTGTAGAAAGAAGATAGAGTGCGATACCTGCAAAAACAATAAATGGAAAGGTATAAGTGTTTACCTACACATTTGTATTTAAGAAAGTGGAATAACCGGGTTGATAAACAAAGCATAATGTGATCAGTAGAGTTACAATGAGGGTACATATGAGCCCTTTGGTTGTTTACTTGCGGCTGTCGTTTAATTGATGTCACCGACGACTGTTGTTTCGATGATGTCGTCGAAGGCTGCTGAAATCCTGGCAACTGCCTATTGCCTTTCGTCGGCAGCCTACTTCAATTGCATTTCGCACCATTCTTCAATGTAGCTTCTCATTGGGGCGACTTTTATCTCATTCTTGATTTTTATGTTGAAAAGATCGGTTTCTAGTTCCTGGAAGTCGATAGAAAGATTATAGAGAGCCTGATGAATTTCCTCATTATGTCTTGAATATTTGACTAGCCAGTCATGGATGTGAGCTTCATCAAATTGAACGATGCTGTAAAATTTTTCCATAGACAAGGCCTTAAACATAGCAACCTGTTTATCGAACTCTTTCCTGGTTAAGGGCAAGGAGTTTGCGATTAAGTCGAGGTCTTGGAAGTCGTTGGTTTTCTCAGCCAAGTCTACATTTGACAACCTTGTGAATAATTTATCTTTCTTCGATATGGATTGTTCACTGGACTGAACAATGAGATGTAGGTTCTTCAATTTTTCTTTCCAACATGCATTCAATTCACCGATTCGGTTTTTGGATGGAATATCTTGTTCTCTTCTTTTTGTTTCTGTCATATTGTTGACAATGGTGCCAAAAGGAATGACCGTTTTTAAAAAGAAATTTTCTTCATATTTTAACTCGGCCTGCAAATGTTCGAGCAAACTATGTGCCCTGGTTCCAAGGGAAGTGATGGTTTGTGATCTTTTCCACGCCTCGGTAACCAATTCCATTCTTTTTTTTATATTATTCTCCACATATCCTTTACAGGATGCGAGTAGGGTGGAGGATGATTTTACATTGGCTCCAGGGGTGGCAGGCATGGCTATTGCCAAAGGATCGACAAGAAATGGCATAGGAATGAAAGTGTCTTCCAATTCCTTGACCCAGTCCTTCATTCTGGCATTCTCGGTCTCGATGCCTCCATTGGAATCATGAAGTTCTTCTCCGCTTGCGGTGTTAAGTTGACATATTTGGGACGGTCTCATGTTGGCAAGGTGAACCTTTGAACGAGATTTTCCTTTCTTATTTTTAACATCTTTTTTCTCAATTATCAATTTTTTGGACTGGGTATCAAAAACAACACTCTGGAACACGAAGGATTCATCTTCGTCAAAATTTTCGGTAATGGATATGTCCATTAGATGGCTATGGTGGATGGTGTCTCCGGGATGATCAAGGAAGCAGATCATGCTATCCAGATCAGTGTCAAGTTCCATGTTCTGACTTTGAATTTTCAGCTCTTCTGCCTGCCCCACATTTTTTTTTTCTCTTCTTCTCTATTGGAAGCTTGTGAGAACTATCAATTTTAGAGTGAGGGGAGTCGTTATCTCCTCCTTCGTTCAAAGAACTCTAAGTTTCTTTGTTGTTGTGGTGGACCATTGGAGAAATGCTCTGGGATGTCACACTTTTTGGAGTGTTATTTTTCAATTGAAGACTCTTGTCACCGGGGCCTTTCCCCTTATGCGTGTACAATTTAGTGCAGATTTGCATTGTGTCTACGTCGTCGACATTAGAGGTAGGACCGTTGCTGCAACTGTCTCTGTTTTTGGGCAAGTGTTTATTTAAAAAATAATCGCCAAGGCCAAGTGTTTGTAAATGTTGTCGAAAAATATTATAGGGGTCGAACCCTCTTATGATTTCAACATATCTCAGGTTGGAGATGCTAGAATGTGATGCAAATTTGTCAATTTTGTTGGCGTTTTTCAATACGAACTCCCCTACTTTCCAAGGCAGAGGAATGAACTGTTTTTTTTTCTTCGTTTGCAACAGATGGAACCAGTAGTTGTATTGTCATGCTACTTCTGCAACAAACATTCTTTCTATAATGTGACATGGAAGGAGAGCAGGTTGTTCGGTGGAGCCAAAAATTCTTATGAAAATTTAATTATCCAAATGTTCGATTGTCCCCTTCTTGTCCAAAAAACTGGCCGATTGTTTAGATATGTGGGAAGCATCTTCTCCTAACAACAAAAATTTGAAAACAGACATTAAGCCATTAAAAACCTCATAAAAATAGTGGGAAGCCTTGTGCTTCCACAAGGCCTGGTACCAGAACGTTACCAGGTGAAATTCGCAGTTGACATTCTTGGACAGAGATAGTTGTGGAAACCGACAGGAATGCGCTATTGCAAAAACTAAATAGGACAACATATAAAATTTATCTTCCCTTTTGAAGCTTGAAAATTGGGAACATATTTCATGGGAAATTAACCTACCCCATTAAAAAATGGCTTGTTCGTTGACTGTGAAATGCAAAATATAAAGGGCCATCCAAGAAACAGTTGTTGTGGAGTCCTGTCCCATTATTCTTGTAAATAGCCAGGCAATTTCACGAAATGGATTTCTAAATGAACTAACCTGGAAGCTTGTAATATCTTTAGGAACTAGAAGTGTGGTTTCCAAAAAATGGGGCAAGAGGTCCAACCCGTTATTATGCTTTTCTAGGAACTATTTGCAATCTTCTCCTCTGAACGTCAATGTTGGCTCTGACAACCTTATCATCTGGCGGAAGACTTGAGGTGAAAAAGAAACAGAAGAGTGATCTCGCAGTGGAATAATTTTTTTTTCTGAAATAAAGTTATCAACACACCAAGAGACCAGGTCCTTACAGTAAAAAACCTCAAGAACACAGCCTGCATGAGCAATCCCAGAGGTCCAAATTACTTGGTTATCTGTGACAGAGGTTGAGTAATAAGAATATGCTCTGGACCACTGGAATTTCTGGTCCTCACGCTCGAGGATGTTGACTGTATCTCCACAGAACTGCTATCGACCTAGTGCCATAGTTTTATGAGAACGTTGGTTTTCTCTAGATGATGGTTTAAATGAACAATTAGAGCCGATAATGTAACTCTCCACTAAATCTTAGTGAAATGGTTATGAATGGGAAAGCTCCTTGAGCCTTTCGCTGATTAATAATGAACTGTTAGCAGTAAAGATTATTGATTACATATTTAGAAATGCGAGGGTGGCAGGTACGAAAAAGAGAAATTAAGGATTGGAGGTTTCGTGAACGTGTGAATGCCACGACATGCGAAGGGCATTTCATGATTTTTAAATCAACACTCGGAAGGGATAATATAATGCCCCCACAAATATTGGTTTAATGCGCATGAATAAGAGATATCCTCGAGCCTTTCACCCATCAATGACAATCTATATGGTTCTTGCATGATGACCTGTTAGAATTAAATGCCAGTAATTCCATATTTAGAAACAATATATATATATATATATATATATATATAACTTCTTTTTTCTTTTATTATAGACAAGTGCAAAGGTGACAGAGATGGTGGAGAGCAAGGAAAGAATTGCAAGCTCTGAAAAGCAGTCGGACGAGATTCAAAAAAGGGTTACGGGAATACTGAGGATAGGCGAATGTTGCACGGTCAAATTTTATGTATCGGAATTTTTAAGTGCAAAATGTGTAAAATAGAAGAGATGATGATGGGGCAGTTCAACGGTCGGTTTGTATATTTGTGGAATTCTAGCAAAGTCGGAATTTTTGAGTGAAAAATGTGTAAAACAAAAGAGATGATGATGGGGTAGTTCAGTGGTCGGTTTGTATATTTGCGGAATTCCAACAAAGTGGCTAAGTATGGAATAGGAAAATTGCTAATTGAATGCCTAGAAATAAGATCTTATATACAATTGGAAATTGCTAATTGCAAAGGGATGGAGGAACAGGAAACAACGACCAGGAACTGAATATTTCTTCAACCCGCCAAACCAACGATACACCAAATAAATTCAAAGAAATGGTGAAGTGTGGAAAGCAGACAAACGGGCTTCAAAATGGGGTGACAATAGTTCCACAAAAGATGCGAGGGATCGACGGTTAAATTATATTTCTAGGAATTTTTCAATGCAAACTGTATACCACGAAAAATCACATGATAGGTGGATAGTAATACAGAAGAGGGTATGATCTGAGTCCAGTTGCAAATTTGTATATCGCGGAAGTGACGGTATTGTTCGTAGGCCATGGAACAAAAGAAGTCCAATCTAGAGCCCGCCTACCAGGAATTCGTGGTCAGAGAAGTTTCTAGGTATGGAATGGGGAAGCGGTCGGTCAGTGTCGCGATGAAAGAGCACGAGTGCAAGTGTGAACCTGCAACACCGCCCACTCGCACAACCATACATTTTAAAAAAAATGAATAAGTGACGAAAAAGATAAAGTTAAGGGAAAAGAGAAACGAAACAAAATTGTGAAGTTGGTGGGAACAAAAAACAACGACCAAGAATACGATCTGCGAGTTTACTTGGTTCTTGCTTGTATGCTTCGTCTATCAATTTGTATATCATGGAATTGTGAGGCATTTTATTATCCAGCCAGCCCGCAAATCCGACTGTTGATTTGTATAGTGTGGAACTATGGGTGTTGTTTGTAGGACACATAACTATAGAGGAAATGCTTTGCCCTTTAATATAGGTTCTGTGGGGAAAATGTGGTATGGCTCGTTTTAGCACTTTCCCATCCGTAAACAAAGTAAATATTGCGAGCCTTGGAGCCTGCTTTTCAATTTGTATATCCCGGAGCTCCGAGTGTTGTTTGGAGGTCATGGAAAAGTAGAACTGCAATGTTGACCCAATGAGCGCGCAAGTCTGTCTGTCAATTTGTATATCGCGGAACTCTGGGTCCTAGTTGTAGGACACAGAACAATAGAATTTTAATTTAAAGAAAGGGGTAGCGCTTGTTGGGAATGTGTGAATCCGCCAAACCGCACAACAAGGCATTTTCGAAAAAAAAAAAAAAAACCCGATTAACTAACTAGGAAGAGAAACTAGAGGGAATAAAAGAGTGGGAAAATAGAAAGACAGAAGGCAGTTTTTGTAAGCGCGAATTGGTTTCAAAGAAGCCCCATTGTTGCAAAACCGTCATTTTCTACTAATTGTCAGCAAATGCATTGTTGAAGATTAGATTTTATTGCAACCCATGCATGTACGTATGTTCTTGATACATTCTTCCATGAATGTAACATAATAAGTTAACTACTAAACTTCATTTTCTACTAATTGTCAACAAATGCTTTGTTGAAGATTAGATTTTATTGGAATGTGTGGGTGTAACTGTGTTCTTCATACATTCTTCCATGACTGCAACATATTAACTCAAGTATTAAACTTCTTGCATTATGGGTTGTTAGCATTAAAACGTAATAAATGCATGTCTAGAAACAAGAATAATGATTTTTCTGCAAGATTGTACATTGGTATTGCTATGTTCTATCGGCATTACAAATAGAATTGAACGTTGGTTTGAAACTGTATAATCCATTTTTTGTTTGCATAAAAGGCCGGTGGATTGACACAGTACATTGTCATATAATTGTTAGATGTTCCATATTAGAAAAAATAACCTAAGTAAATGCAATATCCAAGAAGTATGAGAGCACCAAACCATGCCAACGAGAACATGCATTAAATCCAAAAAAGAAGCAGCAATGAAGAGTCCAAGGCAACTATTTTTTAATAGCAATTCCATTTAAGAAAATAAGAAAAACACCGAGTATTGTACATCTATCCTTACAAATTCGACCCAATTCTTCGGGCCAAAAAATTGAACGTATCTGCGAAAAACACAGGCATGGGATCCACAGTATGCAAGATCCTCGCGGTTTTATCCTCGATGAATCATCCTGTGCTGGAATTGATAGTTTTCAGAAGCTTCCCGTGAGGAAGAGGATGAAAAACATTGCAGGGAAAATGGAATAGCCCTTAGCTGAAACTGCCTCTGCATAGTCAAAAAAAATTCAGGAGCACAGGTTGCACGTGCAATTTCAGAGGTTCAAATTAGTCCATTCTAGGTGGAAGGAGATGACTAGTACAAAAATGTCTTGCAACAGTGAGAGTTTTGGACCTGATTCCCAAAGATGCTAATTGTATATCCAGAGAAAATGACACTAGTCCTGCAAGTGAATAATTTTTTGGCTTGAAATATATCTCTGGGGGCATCAACAGATCATTACTTTATAGTGAAACTCGTCCCCCCAGAATAGACTAATTTGGAACTCTGGAATTCCTATTTTCGCACTGCAAAGAAGCTATTGCGTTTACCGTCGATTTCTTTTCTGAAACTTATTTTGGTGTTGTCAGGACCACCATCACTTATCCAGGAAGTTCCGTTCATTATGGTTGATTTCAATTTGGGCGCAGGAGTGGGAAGAGTCTCTGCATTTCCATCATCCATTGTCGTATCATCGCTCATCAGATCATCTTCTTCCGGCTCGAAATTCATGACATCAACCTCTGCGCCAGCCATGAATGCAAATGGGCAGGTTCTTTGAGCAAGAAGGGTTGCCTTCGAATTCTTTGTCTTGAAATATATCTCTCGTTGTACCAAGGGACCATATCTTTTTTTGCTCCTGGGCGGAGGGAAATGAGTCGTAAGAATATGCCCTAGAATAGTGGAACCTCTTGCCATTATGCCCCAATGTGTTTACTGTATCTGGACATAACTGCCTCCACAACTTAACAAGAATTTCTATTTGCTCGAGATGGTGTTTGAAATGAAAATCGGGGAGAGATAATATAACACTCCACAAATTATGGTTTAATGCGTATCAATGGAATATCTCCAGGGTTCATGTGGAATGAGTTGTCACCATCACAACTCACTAATTGCATAATTAGAAAAAAAGTGTTAAGGAGGTGGTGACGACGGAGAGAGATTAAGAATTAGAAATTTCTTAAAAGCGCCAACCCATCGGCGCACAAAAAATAGATTGCATCGTGTTTGAAATGAATACTTGGAAAGGATAACATGCTTGTGCAAAAATCTTAGTTTAATTCATAGTAATGACAAATATTCTCCAGACTTCCTGACATTAATGACAATCTTAACGGTTCTTGTAGGATGAAGTACTAGCATTAAAGATTAATTATTGCATATCTGGAAACAAGTACGAAGGCAATGACGATGGCGAATTGCGACGAGGCACCAACCAACCCGCAAAACTGATTCCAAGAAATACCTAAGTATGGAAAGCAGTCGTGCGGGTTAGAAAAGAAGAAGGGCAGAAGATATACCCAGGATACGTGAAGGGTCGATGGTCATATTGCATCTCAGTGACATATATTGATCGTCAATTTCTATGTCGTAGAATTTCTTTGCAAATTTGTAAATCACGGAAGGGGGTTTGTTTGCAAATTTGTAAATTGTGGAAGTCCGGGTGCTAGTTGCAGGGGGCAGAAAAATGGAAACACAATGTTAAACCCGCCTGCGCAGGAACCCGTGTTTCAAGAAGGAAAAACAAAGAGAAAAGATAGGCTATAAATTTTTGGAAAAAAAGTAATACACACTAAATATGTACTATAAATTATGAACATGAGATGTTATAGAGCATGCACAAATTATGAATTCCATACTTAAGCAGTTTTTGGATCGCAGGTTCTTGGACAGGTGGGCTCTAAATTGGGCATCCATTGTTCCATGGCCTACAAATAACATTCAAAATTTCGCGATATACAAATTGGCCAGTGGACCTGCGGGGTACTCGGGCATTGCATTGTTCCCGCATTCCATACTTAAGCCAATCTTTGGATCGCGAGTACTCAAGCTGGCGGGCTCAAAACTAGGCATGTATTGTTTCGTTACCTACAAATAGCACCCAAGAGTTCCACAATATACAAATCGATAGGCGGACTTGTGGGCTGGCTCACTCAACATTGCATTTCTATTGTTTCGTGTCGTTCAAACAACACTCGAACTTCTGCCATATACAAATTCACAAATGGACTCTAGGGATGGTGAGCCCAACCTTGTGATTATTTACGGATGCTGATCCCTATGAAATATGTAACACTACAAAAACACATTATTTTCAAAACTAAAGTATTAATATTAAATATTGATATTGTACAATTTAATTATATAAAATTACAAAAGGATGTGAAATATCATATTTCAAAGAAAAACCCGCGTATTCGGAAACTTGCGTTCCAAAAATTTTGTATAATATGAAAAGGGTAGGAGTTTGGTCGGGCTGCTAATATAAAAATGGGTGGAAATCTGAACACGTGTATCCGTCAAGTTCTGCACCTACAAAATTTAGTAGGAAACGAGTTATACATACCAAGTATGTACTTTTATAAATTATGGGCATGAGATTTTATAGAACATGCACGCAGCCCTCATTCCATACTTGGTCACTTTTTGGATCGCGGGTTCTCTGGCTGGATCGCGGGTTGTCGGGATGGCGAGCTCAAAATTGGGTCTTTGTTGTTTCGTTCCCTACAAATAGCACCGTCAGTTCTGCGATATACAAATTGACAAGCAGATTTGTGGACTATTTCAATTTTAAGGGCCTCGCATTGTTGTAATAGCACAATTGGACTTGGGCCAATTTATATTCGTTTCTCACAATATCAAACAAAGAAGCGGTCGGTAGGGTTGGTCATCTAAAGGTAATTGAAACCTGAAGTCGTAAATCCGCCAACTTCCGCAGGTAGAATTTTTCCGAAAAACTAGTAATACATACTAAGTATGAACTCTTACAAGGTATGGACATGAGGTTTTTGTTGAGTTTGTACGGATCCCGCATTTCATACTTGGCCACTTTTTTGATTGCGGGTTCTCGATCTGGCGGGCTCAAAGCTAGGCCTCTATTGCTCTGTATCCTACAAATACGAACCAGAGTCCCGCGATATCCAAATTGATAGCCGCAACTGCGGACTGGGTCCTTCAACATTGTAGTTTTATTGTTCTGTGTCTTCTAAACAACATTAAGAGGAAACGAGAAATACATAGTAAAGATCTACTTCTACAAACTATGGAGATGGCATTTTATAGATCATGTAAGGATCCCTAATTCCATACTTAGCCACTATTTGGATGGAGGATCCTCAGGCTGGCGGGTTCAAAATTCGACCTCTATTGTTTCGTTCCCTACAAATAGCATCCACATTTCTGCGATATTCAAATTCGCAAGCGGACTTACCAGCTATTTGAATTTTAAGGTCCTCGTGTTCATGTCATAGAAAAATTGGACTTGGGCCAATTTATATTTGTTTATTACAATATCAAACGGAGAAGCGGTCGATCAGGCTAGTGATATAAAAGTAAGTGAAATGTGAAGTCGTGAATCCGCCAACTTCCGCACCTAGAAGTTTTCCAAAAAACGAGTAATACATACTAAGTATGTACTCTTATAAACTATGGACATGAAATTTTTATAGAGCCTGTACGGATCCACAATTCCATAATTAGCCACTTTTTGGATCTCAAATTCTGTGGATGGCGGGCTGAAAATTGGGCCTCTATTTTTTTGTGCTCTACAAAAAGCACCCACAATTCTGCGATATACAAATTGACAAGAGGACCTATGGGCTGGCTGGCTCAACATTGCACTTCGATTGTTTCGTATCCTCCAAACAACACTCAGAGTTTCGCGATATACAAATTGACATATGGACTCGAGGACTGGAGGGTTCAAGTTTTCCATTGTTTACGAATGGTAATCCCTATCAACTATCTAACATATCTAAAAACATTATTTTCAATACTAAATTATTAATATTAAATATTGATATTGCAGAATTTAATTAGACAAGAAAGTTTGTACAAATCGGTCGGGCGAGCGATATAAAATTTTTCCGAGAAACGAGCAATACATAGTGAACATGTACTTTTATAAAGTATTGACATGAGATTTTATAGAGCATATGTGGATCCCTCATTCCATACTTAGGCACTTTTTGGATCGCAGGTTCTCGACCCGGCGGGCTAAAAATTGAGTCTCTATTGTTCTGTGTCCTACAAATAGCACCCAGACTTCCGCGATATACAAATTGACAAGCGGACTTGTGGGCTGGTTGGCTAAACATTTCACTTCTATTGTCCCATGTCGTCCAAACAACAGTCAGAGTTCTGGAACATACAAATCGATAGGACCCCACGACTGGCGGATTCAAGATTGCAATTGTTTACGGATGGTCATCCTATCTAATTTGATCTAAAAACATTATTTTCAAATACTAAATTACTAATATTAAATATCGATATTGTACAATTGAATTACATTAAATTATTAAAGGATGTTAAATCGCTTATTTTTTTAAAAATGAAGGAAAGAAAAGAAAGTTTTTTTAAAATTCTATCACTGCAAGCATAACAAGGACTAATTTGAATTTTAAGGGCCTCTTGTTCATATGATAGCACAATTTCACTCCGCACAATATATATTTGTTCATTTCAAATTATTCCAGGACATTAATTTTACCGAGTTCACCGATTAAGAAAAAATGCCAAAACAACGACCAATTTGAATTTTAAGTTCCTCTTCTTGATATGATAACACAATTGCACTTCGCACAGTAGATATTCGTTGATTTCAAATTATTTCAAGACAATAATTTTACCAAATTCATTGATCACCGTAATCTACTAAAACAAGCCACATACTACATTTGCGTCACAACACCATAGAAATTTTCAGGCGGATCTGCGAGCTAGTTGGCTAAAAAATTCAATTATATTTTCCATGTCCTCCAAACAATAGTTGGAGTTCCGTGGTATACAAATTGAGAGACAAAGAACACAACGAAGAAGAAACAAAACTTCAAAGAGGCCGCAAGAAAGTTCCCAGAAGGTTCCATAGAGCAAGACCCATCAACCTTTGCATCAAACAATTTGATATACAAAGAAAAGGCGTCGCTGCATTCGTTTTCTCTTGCATATGGTATATGTTCCCAATAGAAAATAACCACTTCCATGGGATATATGGGGTTTGATTCCATGCTTCCCATTTTTTTAGACCGAGCAATCTTATGCACGTGCAATCCCAACTAGCCAAGTCTGACGAACATTCATCTGGATGTTGAAGAAATATTGCAGAGACACATGAGGTATTTTCATTTCCTTCCAAAGTTATATATATATATATATATATATACATATATATATATTTCCCTTCTTTAGCTAATATGAAAAATTGCATTGTCCTCATTTAAGGTGAATTTGTTGTGTATCCGAAGCTCCTGTAGCATGTACACACTGCTTGCCTTTTTCTGTAGATATGTTTCATACGACAACTCTGCCCACTTAGGAAGCACATTTTGAAATAGAGGTTGCCTAACCGTACAATGAATGGTTTTGTTTCCCACGATTCGGATGACACTATTCACACAATGTCCATATATATATGGACATTTTTCACCGCATCGTAGACAATCAATCGTATCATCACTTATCAAAGCGGAGGCAGAAGCATAAGAGTTGCATTTTGCACATACAGGTTCAAAGGGGGTCGAGTACAAATTGGCTACAACTAAAATACCTTCAACCTGGGATGCGAGCATAGGAATTAATGCATTGAACAATATAATACACAATTGCATCCCCCCCTCCCCTTAAAAAAATAAAAAAAAATTAAACAGGCCACACAAATTTGTTGAAGGCTATTTCTATAAGAAAAGTGAGGATGATTTTGTGGATGTATACACACAAAAGTTGTAGAGCTAGCTAGTTTCTTCAGATCCTCTACTATATCTACTCGCAACTCTGTTACAAACGTTGCCTGGGTTGTCTGAAAGATCCTTTCTCTAACATCTCTTTTCTTTTCTATATTTTTGAACAACATAAGTGGAATCTTCCCTTTATGCAATTGTTTTTCGATTGATGAAAAACAATTTGAATACGTATCGAACAATTGTAGTTGCAACATGGAACAATTCAATATTTGTGTAACTTACCCGACATACATGCACATGCGAAAGTAAAGGACAAAACTAAATATGAAAAGTGGTACCATTTCCTTGTCACTATTTGACTCTCCATCCTTTATATGAAGAATGTGTTGCGAGCCAAGTTTTCTCACCAATGTGACAACTGCACCAATCGTTTCAATTGGGTAAATATCAGTGCTTTGTGCAAGCTGGATGATAGTCGAGTTCGGGATGAAATGATATTCTGAACAAACAACGGAAATTTTTTCCACAATGCTTGTTTCGTTCAACGAAATAATTCGATCATAATCACCACGATCATATATTGTTTTGGGAAATATATCAAAATTTGTAATTGATATCCCATTACTCGAAAATATCTTTTCTACATGTTTCTAGACAAGTTGTGGAGGAACAGTCAGTGTCACTATCATCATGGCCTCCTTGTCTATCATGTTAGGATGCATAATGGATCTACTTTTGTTTGCCTTCTCCAAGTAAGTGCTATAGACGATCATTATGTCCTCGACGAACACTTTTTCAGTTTGGCAGCTGTTCAAGCCCTCTATTGATAGTACTTTGGATGTTACAACTCTAGAACTGGTGACAATTTTTGAATAGGAAAACTAAAGTGAATGGTAGTATGAATTTATTTATTTATTTATATTCTTATTTCACTGACATAAATCTACAAGTACACGCATATAGCTTGGATGAACTATGGAGCCAGAGTTTTGCAGCCACACCTCTTAGTCTGTGGAACATCCAACACGTTCGACATCTCACTTGTACTTGTTGATACTTCTTGCGAGCTGCAAACCATGTATTGTAGTCGACATCATCATATCCACCATGCCATAGATGAATATATAGCCAAGGATATTTTTTTAGTAAACATAGTAAGAACAAAGAATATGCATATTTACCTTTGGCCTTGTCGGTCTGCTGATGTCTGGGGTGACTGACTGCTCATGCCCATGTCACTAGTCCAAATTTTTCTGATGCAAGCATGTGCAGATGAACATCAGGACTAAACAAGCATATGCATTGTATACTGTCCATCACAAGGACTAAATAACCGTTAAATTGTATGCATCTGTTTTTTTTAACTAGACAAATGTTTGACAGTAAACAGGGCATGAGAGCGGGGCACCATGGCCAAGTTGTATATCGTGGACCCCCGAAAGGCAGGGGAGAAATATTCAACCTGCCAGCTCGACATCCGCAATCGAGAAAGTAGGTAACTATGGAACAAGGTAGAAGCACGACCACATCTGTGAAATCGTTAGTCCGCCAACTGGTGCACCAAGACATTTTCGGAAAGCACACTAAGTAGATGAATTAGAAAACAGAAGGGATAATAGAAAATGGAAAAAGTAGAAATAGGGAGGGCAGAAAGGCCCATTCCTTCCAAGCCATCATTTTGAAGTCTAATATTATATGCCCCTACCCACTTTTTATATTTAATTTACCACCACACTTGGTATACCTTTTAAAATATTGTACCATAGAACCCTCTGATGTTCCATGGAACAATTCAACTCCCTGTCCAAGCAACGTGTTTTTTCCTAAGGCAGCAAAGATGAATATGAAATGGACATGAAGGAAAGTTAGTATGAATACAAACATCTAAAAGAAAGAGAAACATGTCTATTTACCCGTCAAAGATCCCATCGCCATCTCCAACTATTATGTTTGTTTAAATGTACCAATGCAGCGAAAAGACAATGGACATGAAGCAGGTTAGTATGTAGGAAGGCATGTAATGAAGATAAGTTACCATGTACGAAGGCACACAACATGTACATATAATAAACTAGGTGAACACATATACAGACCATAAATGAAATACAAAACAACGCAATATGAAATAATAGTACAAGCATGCACCTTTCTATATCCTCTTCAACCAATGCAATCAACATTCCCTCATTTTCTCCAGCTATTTTGTTTGTTTGAATGTGGGAATGCACAAAACACAATGAACATGAATGGAATATGGTATGCACCAGAGGACAAGCAATATGTACATATAGTAAAACAGACTCAACAAACAGGCTCTAAATTGGGCATCCATTGTTCTGTGGCCTACAAATAACATTCAGAATTCCGCGATATACAAATTGGCCAGTGGACCTGCGGGGTACTTGGGCATTGCATTGTTCCTGCATTCCATACTTAAGTCAATCTTTGGTTCATGGGTACTCGAGCTGGTGGGCTCAAAATTGGGCCTATATTGTTTCGTTACCTACAAATAGCACCCAAGAGTTCTGCAATATAAAAATCGACAAGCGGACTTGCAAGCTGGCTCGCTCAACATTGCATTTCTATTGTTCCGTGTCATTCAAACAACACTCAGACTTCCGCCATATACAAATTCACAGATGGACTCCAAGGCTGGCAGGCCCAACCTTGTGATTGTTTACGGATGGTGATCCCTATGAACTATGTAACACTACAAAAAAAAATTATTTTCAAAACTAAAGTATTAATATTAAATATTGATATTGTACAATTTAATTACATAAAATTATAAAAGGATGTGAAATATCTTATTTCAAATAAAAACCCGTGTATTCGGAAACTTGCGTTTCAAAATTTTTGTATAATATGAAACGGGCAAGAGTTTGGTCAGGCTGCTAATATAAAATGGGTGGAAATATGAACACGTGTATCCGTCAAGTTCCGCACCTACAAAATTTCGCAAGAAACGAGTTATACATACCAAGTATGTACTTTTATAAATTATGGGCATGAGATTTTATAAATCATGCACGCATCCCTCATTCCATACTTGGTCAATTTTTAAATCGTGGGTTCTTTGGCCGGATCACGGGTTGTCGGGATGGCGAGCTCAAAATTGGGTCTTTGTTATTCCATTCCATACAAATAGCACCGCCAGTTCCGCGATATACAAATTGACAAGAGGATTTGTGGACTATTTCAATTTTAAGGGCCTCACATTGTTGTAATAGCACAATTTGACTTGGGCCAATTTATATTCGTTTCTTACAATATCAAACGGAGAAGCAGTCGATCGGGCTAGTCATCTAAAGGTAATTGAAACCTGAAGTCATGAATCTGCCAACTTCCGCAGGTAGAAGTTTTTCGAAAAACGAGTAATACATACTAAGTATGAACTCTTACAAGGTGTGTACATGAGGTTTTTATAGATTTTGTATGCATCCTGCATCTCATACTTGGACACTTTTTCGATTTCGGGTTCTTGGTTTGGCGGGCTCAAATCTTGGCCTCTATTGCTCTGTATCCTAAAAATACGACCCAAAGTCCCGCGATATCCAAATTGATAGCCGAAGCTGCAGACGGGGTCCTTCAACATTATAGTTTTATTATTCTGTGTCTTCTAAACAACATTCAAAGGAAACAAGCAATACATAGTAAAGATCTACTTCTACAAACTATGGAGATGGAATTTTATAGAGCATGTACGGATCCCTAATTCCACACTTAGCCACTATTTTGATGGCTTATTCTCGGGATGGCAGGTTCAAAATTCGACCTCTGTTGTTTTGTGCCCTACAAATAACATCCACATTTCCGCGATATACAAATTAGCAAGCGGACTTACCAGCTATTTGAATTTTAAGGTCCTCGTGTTCATGTCATAGAACAATTGGACTTGGGCCAATTTATATTTGCTTATTACAATATCAAACGGAGAAGCGGTCGGTCAGGTTGGTGATATAAAAGTAAGTGAAATGTGAAGTCGTGAATCCACCAACTTCCGCACCTAGAAGTTTTCCGAAAAACGAGTAATACATACTAAGTATGTAGTCTTATAAACTATGGACACAGAATTTTTATAGAGCATGTACGGATCTGCAATTCCATACTTAGCCACTTTTTGGATCGTGGCTTCTGTGGCTGGCGTGCTGAAAATTGGGCCTCTATTGTTTCGTTCTCTACAAAAATCACCCACAATTCCGCGATATACAAATTGACAAATGGACCTGAGGATTGGCTGGCTCAACATTGCACTTCCATTGTTTCGTTTCCTCCAAACAACACTTAGAGTTCCGCGATATACAAATTGACAGATGGACTTGAGGACTGGTGGCTTCAAGTTTGTCATTGTTTACGGATGGTAATCCCTATCAACTATATAACATATCTAAAAACATTATTTTCAATAATAAATTATTAATATTAAATATTGATATTGTAGAATTTAATTACACAAGAAAGTTTGTACAAATTGGTCAGGCGAGCGATATAAATTTTTTTCGACAAATGAGCAATACATAGTAAACATGTACTTTTATAAAGTATCGACATGATATTTTATAGAGCATATGTGGATCCCTCATTCCATAGGCACTTTTTGGATCGTGGGTTCTCGACCAGACAGGCTAAAAATTGAGTCTCTATTATTTTGTGTCCTACAAACAGCACCCAGACTTCCACGATATACAAATTGACAAGCGGACTTGTGGGATAGTTGGCTCAACATTTCACTTCTATTGTCCCATGTCCTCCAAACAACAGTCAGAGTTCCGGGACATACAAATCAACAGGACCCCACGACTGGCGGATTCAAGATTGCAATTGTTTACGGATGGTCATTCTATCTAACTTTATCTAAAAACATTATTTTCAAATACTAAATTACTAATATTAAATATTGATATTGTACAATTGAATTACATTTAATTATTAAAGAATGTTAAATCGCTTATTTTTAAAAAAATGAAGGAAAGACAATAATTATTCCAGGACAATAATTTTACCAAGTTCATTGAGCAACGTAATCTTCTAAAACAAGCCACATACTACATTTGCGTCACAATGCCATAGAAATTTTCAGGCGGATCTGTGGGACAGCTGACTAAAAACTTCAATTATATTGTTCTGTGTCCTCCAAACAATAGTTGGAGTTCTGTGGTATACAAATTGAGAGACGAAGAACACAACCAAGAAGCAACCAAACTTCAAAGAGGCCGCAAGCAAGTTCCCAGAAGGTTCCATAGAGCAGGACCCATCGACCTTTGCACCAAACAATTTGATATACAAAGAAAAGACATCGCCGCATTCATTTTCTCTTGCATATGGTATATGTTCCCAGCAGAAAATAACCACGGACATGGGATATATGGGGTTTGTTGCCATGCTTCCCATTTTTTTAGACTGAACAATCTTATGCACGTGCAATCCCAACTAGCCAAGTTCGACGAACATTCATCTGGATATTGAAGAAATATTGCAGAGACACATGAGGTATTTTTCGTTTCCTGCCAAAGTTATATATATATATATATATATATATATATATATATATATATATATATTCCTTTTTCAGCCGATATGCAAAATTGCATTGTCCTCATTTAAGGTGAATTTTCTATGTATCTGAAGCTCCCACAACATGTACACACTGCTTTCCTTTTTCTGTAGATATGTTTCATACGAAAACTCTGCCAACTTAGGAAGCACATTTTGTAACAGAGACTGCCTAATTGTATAATGCATGGTTGTGTTGCCCACGGTTCGGATGACACCATTCACGCAATTTCCATATATATATGGACATTTTTCAATGCATGACAGACAATCAATCGTATCATCACTTATCAAAGAGGAGGCAGAAGCAGGAGAGTTGCATTTTTCACATACAGGTTCAAAGGGGGTCGAGTACACATTGGATGCAACTAAAATACCTTCAACCTGGGAATGCAAG
>ML796838.1:201621-216430 GCA_009831015.1 Picea engelmannii
AAAAAAAAAAAAAAAATTAAACAGGCCGCATAAATTTGTTCAAGGCTATTTCTATAAGCAAAGTGAGGATGATTTTGTGGATGTATACACACAACAGTTGTATAACTAGCTAGTTTCTTAAGATCCTCTACTATATCTACTCGCAACTCTATTACAAATGTTGCCTGGGTTGTCTGAAAGATCCTTTCTCTAACATCCCTTTTCTTTGTTATATTTTTGAACAACATGAGTGGAATCTACCCTTTATGCAATTGTTGTTTGATTGATGAAAAAAAATTGAATACATATCAAACAATTGTAGCTGCAACATAGAACAATGCAATATTTGTGTAACTTACCCGACATACATGCACATGCGAAAGTAAAGGACAAAACTGAATATGAAAAGTGGTACCATTGCCTTGTCGATGTCCGACTCTCCATCCTTTATATGGATAATGCGTTGGGAGCCAAGTTTTCTCGCCAATGTGACAGCTGCGCCAATTGTTCTGATTGGGTAAATATTAGTGCTTTGTGCAAGCTGGTTGATAGTTGAGTCTGGGACGAAACAATATTCTAAACAAACAACATAAATTTTTTCCACAATTCTTGTTTCGTTCAATGAAATAATTCGATCGCAATCACCACGGTCATATATTGTTTTGGGCAATATATTAAAAGTTGTAATGGATATACCATTACCCGACAATATCTTTTTTGCATGTTTCTAGACAAGTTGTGGAGGAACAGTCAGTGTCACTGTAATCATGGCCTCCTTGTCTGTCATGTCAGCATGCATAATGGATCTACTTTTGTTTTCCTTGTCCAAGTAGGTGCTATAGACGACCATTATGTCCCCGAGGAACACTTGTCCAGTTAGGCGGCTATTCAAGCCCTTTATTGATAGTACTTTGGATGTTACAACTCTAGACCTGGTGACAATTTTTGAACAAGAAAACTAAAGTGAATGGTAGTATGCATGCTTATTTATTTATTTTTATTCTTCTTTCACTGGCATAAATCTACAAGTACACGCATATAGCTTGGATGAACTATGGAGCTAGAGTTTTGAAACCACACCTCTAAGTCTGCAGAACATGCAGCACATTCAGCATCTCGCTTGTACTTGTTGATACTTCTTGCAAGCTGCAAACCATGTATTGCAATTAACATCATCATATCCACCATGCCATAGATGAATATATAGCCGAGGATATTTGTTTAGTAAACATAGTAAGAGCAGCGCATATGCATCTTTACCTTTGGCCTTGTCGATCTGCTGATGTCTGGGATGATTAATTGCTCATGCCCATGTCACTAGTCCAAGTTTTTCTGATGTAATCATGTGCAGATGAACATCAGGACTAAACAAGCATATGCATTGTATACTGTCCATCGCAAGGACTAAATAACCGTTAAATTGTATGCATCTGTTTTTTTTAACTGGACAAATGTTTGACAGTAAACGGGGAATGAGAGCGAGGCACCATGGCCAAGTTGTATATCGTGGACCCCCGGAAGGTAGGGGAGAAATATTCAACCTTCTATCCTGACACCTGCAATTGAGAAAGTAGGTAACTATGGAACAAGGTAGAAGCGCGACCACAGATGTGAAACTGTTAGTCCACCAACCGGTGCACCAAGACATTTTCGGAAAACACACTAAGCAGATGAACTAGAAAACAAAAGGGATAATAGAAAATGGAAAAAGTAGAAATAGGGAGGGCAGAAAGGCCCATTGCTGACAAGCCATCATTTTGAAGTCTAATATTATATTCCCCCACCCGCTTTGTATATTTAATTTACCACCACACTTGGATACCTTTTAGAATATTGTACCACAGAACCCTCTGTTGTTGCATAGAACAATTCATCTCCCTATCCAAGCAACCTGTTTTTTCTAAGGCAACAAATCCAAATATGCAATGGACATGAAGGTAAGTTAGTATGAATACAAACATCTAAAAGAAAGAGAAACAGGTCTATTTACCCGCCAAAGAGCCCATCGCCATCTCCAGCTATTCTATTTTTTTAAATGTACCAATGCAGCGAAAAGACAATGGACATGAAGCAGGTTAGTATGCAGGAAGGCCTGTAATGAAGATAAGTTACCATGTACGAAGACATGCAACATGTACATATAATAAACTAGGTGAACACATATACAGACCATAAATGAAATACAAAACAACACAATATGAAATAACAGTACAAGCATGCACCTTTCTATATCCTCTTCAACCGATGCAGTGAGACTCTCTTGTTTTCTCCAGTTATTCTGTTTGTATGAATGTGGGAACGCACAAAACACAATGAACATGAATGGAAACTGGTATGCACCAGAGGACAAGCAATATGTACATACAGTAAAACAGACTCAACGAATAATCTAGAAGATAGGCAGAAACATGAACCTTTGCGCTTCTCCATCCATGGCTGTAAACGTGTAATTTTTTTTCCCTGCCCAAAAGATATTACAAGCCACAAAACATCACGCAATTACATGGCCGTAGTTAAACAATTTCTGGTTTTTCATGGCAAATTATTCAGATATGATTCCACCGATGGAAATACATGTTCTTTATCCTCTACACAGACTGTTGTGCCCACGATAAAAGTTTTTGGTTTTCTATGGAAAACTACCCAGACATGCTTCCAAACATCCAAATATAATCTTGCAGAATCTTTGTTGTACATATCATACCTCAAGCACAACACAAATTGTATCGTGCACACAACAGTCTGTGTAGAGGAGAAAGAACATGTAATCTCAGATCGACACATCTGACCATACATGGTCTATAAATGTACCATGCATATGCTTTATTCTAACAAAAGAACATTGGATATTGCAATTTCACATGTAATCCTTGAACAATTTTGCATGCAACTATTTTCTGTCATGACAACACTAAAGCACCAACAAAATCTCACAGAATAAAAGATATCGACCTCGGAAGAGAGGGAAAATAACACAACTGCATGTCGACTCCTAGATGTAGTGGTTGAACACCGCAAAGCACTCCAAAAAACAATAATAATCCAAAAAAATAAAAAAATAAAAGCTCCAACCACCACCGCTGGACCCCAACCCTGCAAGGTCAAATCAAACAAAAGAAAACAACAAGCACCAAACAACGAGAAAGCACGAACAAGCCGAACTGCACCCCTAGGGCCCCAAAGCATAAACCCGAGCCAAACAAATAGAATGGGCAACCCACGAACCAACGAACCAACAAGAACCACCAACCCAGTAAACAACATATGTATCTCCAATGATTACTAAACTGCAACCCAAGCACAAAAGGAACCAGAAACATACGAGGACCATGCCACTACAAATAAGAAAACATTCTTACTTGAAGAATGCAAACACTGAACAGAGAAAATGAAACTATGGCATCGAAACTTACTTCGAAACACTGAAATGCAGAAGCGTAGGTCAACTCGCGAACGAAACAACAATAAGCACCAACCGAGAAACCAGCAAAGAAGAAGCACTCACCGAACCAGTAAACAATGTATATAGCTTCAACGATAATGAAATTGCAGTGCAAAGGTAGAAGAAGGATAAAACATATAATGGCTCTTGAACTGGCAGTGGACAAACAAGACTGCAAATTCACTATTACTGTATGGAAAATTTCGAGGAAAAATGTACTCCGAGAAGCATATTTACATAAACATTTAAGGCTGTCGGGATGTCTAAGGACCTCGCAGTATGCAAACCTTTAAGATGTCAGGCTTGTTGGAGGACGTCGCCTCATGTAAACATTTTAGCTGTCAGGCCTATTGAGGCATCTCAAAAAAAGTGTCAATACATTTCAACAAAAATACATCCGCCAAGGACGTTATAAACTTTGGAATTCGCAATCACTATAAAGCTTGGATATCAAAACATTTCAATATGGTTAGTACATATCAAAACTTACTAATATATTCAGCTAACAGAAAATGTTAATACAAATATTTGAACTAATGCTAGCATTGATCCACCTTTAAGCAATATACAAGAAAAATATATGATTCAAAAAGACTGTATAAGAGAAAAAGTTTGGATATGTTGCCATATAAAACATTTCTCCAATCTCTTATCCAACATATATGGTACTTTTTATTTTATAAAAAATATATGCTTTTAATTCCCTAGCTCCAGCAATAGGTATTATGCAAATATTTCTGGTCAAAGGACAAATTAATATGTAGTCAACTTCGCTATAGTCCCTCTATGCCTACGACAGGAACTAATAAGTGATGTGTTTTTCAATAATATTTAGTTTTAATAACATACACAGAACCAAATATTATTACAATTGCAATTTAATTTCTTATAATTAAAAAAAGATACAATTGCAATTTAATTTTTTATAATTAAAAAAATTATTTCACCAAAACAATTAAATGATTATTCACTTTTAAAATATTTTATTTAAGATTTGCATATATTTCCGAGGGATGAATGGAAGTAATTAATGTTAAATTGCTCTATAAAATAAAATAAGCATTGATACATTCTAAAAATGTAATATTGTTAATTTTACACCATATTCCATGGAAACAGTCGTGATTCGTGAATATTTCACCCCGTTAACCATATTCCTATCGACCAAAATTAACTCTTCTTCCAAGATAACGGTGTTCGGTGGAGTAACAGTAGCGGTATTGGAGCGACGACATGAGGTGCAGGACGCAGCACGGAGAGCCGTACGAGTAAGAAAGGGAGCTTCATAAAAGTCAAACCGTTGGTATTTTTTCTTTTTTAATGTTTGTTTAATGTTAAGTAAAATCGTTGGTATTTTATCCTTTTTAGTGTTTAATGTTTATACACTTTGGAAGATATTTTAAGAGCGGAGACTCTTTAAAATCTTGAGACCATAAGTTTTCATTTAGAATTGTATACATCTGTCAGATTTTTGGAGAACAAACTTTTCAGATGATTAAAATTTATTTTTAAATAAACAAAATCCAAATCTTCAAATTAGAAGATCATGTAAGAAAGCAAATCGATTGCCTTTCTGATTCCATTGTATATAAAATTGTATTTCTATTTGTGTTGCTAATATTTGTGATTATAAAATTGTATTTCTATTTGTGTTGTTAATATTTGTGATTGGTTGCGAAATTTGTAGGACATAGAGCAGGTGAAGGGAGGGTTGGTGAGTGAGGCGAGGAAAGAGGCCGGGCCGCCGCCGTAGAAAGATTGGGTCAGGTCAATGGTCTCTGCGGCCATGTCGATCGATCGTACTTTATCGTCTCTAATTTTATTTCAAATCATTTATTCAAAGTCCGCTTGATGGCTGAGCGGATTCAATATGAATAAACGGATTCGAATATTTGGTGAGGAAGGTACACTTGAAAAAGTTGTAACATACGAATTAAATATTTTCTGTTGATACAGATAGGTCACATACAGGTTTGAAATTTCAAATTTATCTGACCTTTCAAGTGTAAAGTAAAGTTGATGTAAAGTAAAGTTGATGATAGTCATTTGTTTTTCATGCATGTAATTTTAAGTTTTATGTAAATTTATAAGTGTTAAAAAAATTTATGTTGTAAGCAAAATAATGTCAATTGCATTGCATATGGTAAGGGCATTCAAAGCTATAACAACACATTGCACTACCTAAACACTTGGATCACACAACAAAATGCAAATCTAATTAAAAATATCGTAACTCAGTTTTATCAAAATTTAACCCTAATCCAATAAAACAATACTTTCCAAAACTATACTAAATTCTAAATTAAAAATCTTAAAAAAATAAATCAAAATTCCAAATACTTAAAAACTTTAATTTCCTATATCCAACAACTAACATAAATTAAATTTACTGCACAATTAGGCTTCTCATACATAATAATAACAATCTTATTTCTGGTAACGGGGCAGTACGACAGCCTCCCTTCTCCCTATTCATTTTTTTTTTTTTATTGTTGGGCTCTTCTATGCTTTACAACTACCTCCTTCAGGCTGCGTATAATCCAGGTCTATATTATATACCCACCGCGGTTAGACGTCAATTTGATAGGTTAATGATTTCAATGCAAGTGGACAGTGGCGTGTGATTTTTACACTAACACTAACCTGTCAAATAAGGTCTAACCTGTAAATAAGTGCTGTAAATAAGTGCTGTGGTACTAAATAAGCACTGTAGCCTGGTCACCTTTTCACTTGAGTCTGATATATATAGTAACTAGCAATAATCACATTAAGTAAAAAGTGGTTGATATAAAAGTGGTTGATATACGCCGATCAACGTCATTTTCCACCTTTTTAAAATTAATGACGTATATCAACCACTTTTTACGTAATGTGATTGTTACTAGTTGACCGCTGACATGCCTGCCTTCTAGACCACCATTAATATATTAATACATAATTAATGTTTTAATTAATTATTACATTAATATTATATTAATGTATATAAATTAATAAGATCTATTAATGTTAATGTAATAGATATTGATAATGTATAAATATAATGTATAAATTAAAATATAAAGTTGCATTAATGTAGTTGATTGATACATTAATAGTGTAATGTATTAATTAATTAATAAATTTATACATTATTAATTAATACATTGCAAAAATATGAATAGAATAATAAAATAAAATATTAATAATGTAATGATACATTGATGTATTGTGTTAATGTAATGTAAAAATTAAAATATTAATATACATTAATATATAAAGTAGCTTATTAATTGAATGATACAACAATAATGTAATGTATTAATTAATATATACATTAATGTATAATGTAAAATATATTAATTAATTTATACATTAAATATAATATTAATGATGTATTTATTAATATTCTTAATCACTAAGATATAAATATTTATATTTATATTAAAACATAAATATTGATATTAAAACATTAATATTACAAAATTAATACATTAAAAAGCATCAATACATTATTAAAATATTAATATCTTAATAAAAACATCATTAAAGTATTAATACATTAATAATAAATAATTAAATTATTAATTAGTTAATACATTAATAATGAAACTTATAATGTAAATTATTTATCAATTTATACATTAAATACATTATTAATAATGAATTTATTATTATTAATATTGTTAAGTAACATTAAGTATTAATTAATTTATACATTAATACATGAATTAGTTTATACATTAAATACATTATTAATAATGTATTTATCAATATTATTAATACACTAAAATATTAATATTAATATTTATAGTAAAACATAAATATTGATATTAAAAAAATAATTTTAAAGAATTGATACATTTAAAAGGTATCAATACTTTAGTAATACATTATTAAAATATTAATACCTTAATAAATACATTATTAAAGTAATAATACATTAATACATTAGTAATACATTATTAAAGTAATAATACATTAATAAATTAGTAATACATTAATACAGTAATTTACAATGACCATGCTTCAGTATGGTTGGCCATGATCATGGATAAATTTGGTAGAACTTTGTTGACTTTGGGAAGGAAAGGTTCACTATGGTTGACATGGTTAATTATAGTTGACCAGGACCATGGTTAACTTCCCTATACCTTCATCATGGTTAACTTATGTAGACCTTCACTATGGTTGACGTTTACTATGGATGAACTTCATTATGGTTGAACTTGGTTGACCATGACCATAATTGACTCTGGTTGACCATGGTTGACAATGGATAACCATGTTTGACAGTGGTTGTCCATAAACGATCATGATTAGTCATGACCATAATTGACTAAGACTATGGATAACATTCAGATAGTGAAATTTGTAAGTGTTTGTCACATTATGATGACATGATATTCGCGTAACATTGTGACAATGAAGCTATGTTGATGACATTGTGATGATGAGGCTATGTTCGTCAAATTGTGAAGACAAGATATTTGCATCACAACATGATGACAGGATATTTGCATCACATTCCAATGACGAGGCTATGTTCATCACATTGCGATGACAGTATATTTTTTGTCACATATTGACGACGATGGGGATATTGGGACGAGGGTTTTAGGTTCATCACATTGCAATGACAGGTCATTTAAGTAAATATTGGCAATGTGATGAACATAAATGTCGTATTTTCATCGTAGAAATTTGTCAACTTTGGGAAGGAAAGGTTCACTATGGTTGACATGGTTAATTATGGTTGACCATGGCCATGGTTAACTTCCATAAAATTTCACTGTGGTTAACTTTCGTAGACGTTCACTATGATTGACGTTCACTATGGATGACCTTCACTATTGTTGACCTTGGTTGACCATGACCATGGTTGACTATGGTTGACTATGGTTGACAATGGTTAACCAAGTTTGACAGTTGTTATCCATAGGTGACCATGGCTGGACATGACCATAGTTGACCAAGACTACAGATGACATTCATATAGTGAAATTTGGAAGTGTTTGTCACATTATGACAACATGATATTCATGTAACATTACGACGATGAAGCTATTTTGATGAAATTGGGATGGAGATGCTATGTTCATCATATCGTGACAATATGGTTATTTTTGTGACATTGCAAGGGAGGGGATAAGTTCACCAAATTACGACGACAAGATATTTGCATCACAATACAATGAGAGGATATTTGCATCACATTGCAATGATGGGGCTACATTCATCACATTGCAATGACAATATATTGTTTCTCACATATTGACAATGATGGGGATATTGCAACGAGGGGTTTATGTTCATCACATTACAATGACATGTCATTTAAGTAAAAAGTGGCAATGTCATAAACATAAATGTCATATGTTCATCATATGTCGAATGGACATGTGATGAAAATAAATGGCATATGCTCATCACATAGCGATGACAGGATATTTATTTCGACAATGGGGCAATGTCATCACAGAGTGATGACAGGACATTGTTTTTCACATTATGATGATAGGATATTTGTGTCACAGATGTGAGGATATGTTCATCACATTAGGACAACGAGGTTCTGTTCATCACATTGCAACAATATGGTTATTTTCATCACATTGTGATGACGAGGTTATGTTCGTCACATTGAGACAATATGGTTATGGCCAGTCATGTTCATCACATTGCGACAATATGGTTATATTCGTCAAATTGTGACAATATGGTTATGACAAGACATGCTCGTCACATTGAGAAAAATATTGTTATGGCGACTCATGTTCTTCACATCGCGACAATATCGTTGTGTTTGTCACATTGTGATAATATGGTTATGGCCAACCATGTTCAACCATTGTCAACCATAGTCAACAATGGTCATGTTCAATCGTCACATTATCAATATGGTTATGTCCAACCATTGTCAACCATAGTCAACCATTGTCAAGCATAGTCAACCATTGTCCACCATGGTCAATATCATTGTGTTCGTCACATTGTGACAATATGGATATGGCCAACCATGTTCAACCATTGTCAGCCATGGTCAACCATAGTCAACCATGGTCATGGTCAATCAAGGTCAACCATATTTATGTTTGTCACATTGCGACAATATGGTTATGTTCGTCACATCATATATTCAGTGTATAAGGCCAGGTTCGTATGTTATTTTTTCACATTATGATGATAGGATATCTATGTCACAGGCGGTGAGGATATGTTCATCACGTTAGGACGACGAGGTTATGTTCATCACATTGCAACAATATGGTTATTTTCATCACATTGTGATGACGAGGTTATGTTCGTCACATTACGACAATATGGTTATGGCCAGTCAGGTTCGTCACATTGCAACAATATGGTTATATTCTTCAAATTGTGACAATATGGTTATGACAAGACATGCTCGTCACATTGTGAAAAATATTTTTATGGTCACTCATGTTCTTCACATCGCGACAATATCATTGTGTTCGTCGCATTGTGACAATATGGTTATGGCCAACCATGTTCAACCATTGTCAACCATCGTCAACCATAGTCAACCATGCTCATGGTCAATCAAGGTCAACCATATTTATGTTCGTCACATTGCGACAATATGGTTATGTTCGTCACATCGTATGTTCAACGTAGAAGGCTAGGTTCGTAACATTGGAACAATATGGTTATGTTCGTCACATCGTATGTTCAGCGTATAAAGCCAGTTTCATATGTTGTTTTTTCACATTATGACGATACAATATCTGTGTCAGAGGCGGTGACGATATGTTCATCACATTAGGACGACGAGGTTATGTTCATCACATTGTGATGACGAGGTTATGTTCGTCACATTGTGACAATATGATTATGGCCAGTCATGTTCGTCACATTGTGACAATATGGTTATATTCATCAAATTGTGACAATATGGTTATGACAAGACATGCTCGTCACATTGCGAAAAATATTTTTATGGCCACTCATGTTCTGCACATTGCGACAATATCGTTGTGTTCGTCACATTGTGACAGTATGGTTATGGCCAACCATGTTCAACCATTGTCAACCATGGTCATGGTCAATCAAGGTCAACCATATTTATGTTCATCACATTGCGACAATATGGTTATGTTCGTCACATCACATGTTCAACGTATAAGGATAGGTTCGTAACATTGCAACAATATGGTTATGTTTGCGACATCGTATGTTCAACGTATAAGGCTAGGTTCGTCACATTGCGACAATATGGTTATGTTTATCACATTGCAAGGGAGGGGGTAAGTTCGCCAGATTACAACGACAAGATATTTGCATCACAATATGATGACAGGATATTTGCATCACATTTCAATGATGGGGCTACGTTCATCACATTGCGATGACAATATATTGTTTGTCGCATATTGACAATGACGGTGATATTGTGATGAGGGGTTTATGTTCATCACATTACGATGACATGTCATTTAAGTAAAAAGTGTCAATGTGATGAACAAAAATGTTGTATGTTCATCATATGTCGAATGGATATGTGATAAAAATAAATGTCGTATGTTCATCACATAGTGATGACAGGATATTTATTTTGACAATGGGGCGATCATCACATTGCAACAATATGGTTATGGCCATTCATGTTCATTAGATTGCAACAATATGGTTATGTTCATCACATTGTGATAATGTGGTTATGGCCATTCATGTTTGTCACATTGCGACAATATGGTTATGTTCGTCACATTGCGATAATGTGGTTATGACAAGTCATGCTCATGGCATTGCAACAATATGGTTATGTTTGTCACAGTGCGACAATATGGTTATGGCAAGTCATGTTCATCACATTGAGAAAATATGGTTATGTCCGTTAAATTGTGAAACTCGACGCAATGTTTGTCAAATTGAAAGACTCAACACTATGTTCATCACATTGTAACAACAAATTGTTTAATGAGTTATGGTTATTATAAGAGATTTGATAACAAATCATATGGATCTTTGTAGATGATGAGTTATATTGTTCTAAGGACATTGATAACAAATCTACTTGATTTATACATTATATATGATAATTTATATTTGTCCTAATAACATTTAAAGGAAATCAACTTGTCTTACGAGTTGCAGATGACAATTTATACTAATTCTAAAGACATTGATAGAAAATCAACTTGAAATTTGATGATGATTTATTATTGTTATAAGGATTTATTATTGTTACAAGTCTCCTACTCATAGAAAGTTTCATTCAAATCCATATTCTGAAACCATTAAAATAAAGGGGAGTGTTATGGTCATTTATAACTATATAAACTATATTTTTAATTATATATTATATAGTTAAAAAAAGTCTAGAAATTTTTAATATATAAACAATTAAAATAGTGTTTATTACTATTAAATTTTTACATTAATACTATTGGTAGTGTTACACAATTATATAAATATTTGAATACACAAAAACAAAAATTGAAATATATTAACTTAACTTAGTACACATGTTAAGTTTATTCATGTATGTGATTAGATTCATTTAGTGTACCAGCAAAAATTTAAAAAAAAATATACACTTAAAAATTTGTGTATAAAAGAAAAAATGTCTTTAAGCAATTTTGAAAATTTTAAGTGTATAATTTGCTATAATTTTTAAATAGTGTATAATTTGCTTAAATGAATTTGAAATCTCATTAAATTCATTTAGTGTACTTTGTCTTTTGAAATTGTACTTTGTATTTTGCTATTTTACTATTGAAATACATTAATGAATTAAATGATTTTTTGTTTAAAAATTTCAAAATTGTTTAAGTGTATAATTTGCTATAATTTTTAAATAGTGTATAATTTGCTTAAATGGATTTGAAATCTGATTAAATTTATTTAGTTTGTATTTTGCTATTTTACTATCCCATCTTTTCTTTATTTTAATATATTTTTTATGAGGTATTTTTTAAATTCAATTTTAACTTATTTATATACATTAAAAAAAAATACTTTTATTAATATTAATATTAATAATATTAATATTTTTATCAAATATAATATTGATAATTTTATTATAAAATCAAAATAAATTATATCTATTCAAATTTTTTTTATGAAAATGCATTAAAAAAAAAAGTGAGTTATTTCTATTCTTTACCAAAATTGATTAAAAGTACAAATTTTACTCAAAATCTACTATGAATAATTAAGTAACATCATAATCCCTAATCTTAATTTTGCAACTAACATCAGAATCCCTAACCCTAATTCCGTAATGAATGGATATTGAATCAAACACATCCTTGGAGAGTCCGTTTCTTCTCCCAAATAAAAAAGAAAACAAAGTTACAGTCCAACCACTCAAACCCTAATACAACTCATTTACGTATAACAATCAATGTAATATTACAAATGATAATAGTTTTGCATAAAAATTAGAATGCAATAAAATTTATCAAAATATTTTTTAATTAGTGAAGATTTTGTTCATAGTGCAAAGAACATGAATAGGGAGTATTTGATGAAATCATCATCTGTAGTGGAGGGAACATCATGGCATGAAGGGTCGATGCCGAAGGGGAACGAGCACAAATGCTCAGGGCTCTTATCCAATCTCATGTAGTACTGCGACTCATTTGTTCCATTAAAATCTCCATAGAGAAGATCAGCATTCGCTCTCAGGGCCCATTAAAATCTCCATAGAGAAGATCAAAGTCGGGAATTATAAAGATCAGAAAAAGTACTAATTTAGAGGATCAATTATTTACTTAAAATTGGGGTTCTCGTCGCTCAAGTAATAAGTGTAGAGGTTTCGAATCTTGATCCTAGCTCGAGATTTTTCTCTCGTTTCAGTTTTTTAGAAGTTCTTTAGAAGGCCCCACGCTCACCAAATTTTCTCAGATTAGCTGTAAGGCACACGGGATCCGCGTTTCCAATTACAATGATTTTATTATTATTAAAATTGAACGTGGCAACCTTAAATTGAAAGGAATTACGGTTGTCTTAATTGTAAGGAATGCCAATAGTTGCAACCCATGGGATCTGCGATTTTATTATTATTAAGATTGAACATGGAAACCCTTAATTGAAAGGAATTATGGATGCCTTAACTGTAAGGAATGCCAATCGTTACAACCCACAGGATCTACGATTTTATTATTATTAAGATTGAACGTGGAAACCCTTAACTAAAAGGAATTACGAGTGCGTTAACTGTAAAGAATGCCAAACATTGAAACCTTTCACATGCATAAATGTTTAATTATTAAACGTGGCAATCAATGGATAGGGCAATAATTTCTTAATCAGATTAAATAAATGTGAAAAAGTAAACAAGGAAACAGATACATTCATAAATGCAAGAAAGTTAAAAACAATAAATCCTATTCATTCATGTAAAATTTATATATATATATATATATAATAATTTTATTAATAATTATATAAATTACATAAACATTTCATGCAGAATACCTTGTTTCCCTCGTCCAATATTTTTAACTTATTTATATAATATCTTTAATTCACTCATTACATTGCTGATCTCTCCAATAAAATACTTATTATTAAGTGTAATTAGTATTAAGTGTAATTAGTGTAACTTTCTCAACATAGTTATGTCCTTGGTTGTGGTTAGCATACATTTAAAAAAATTCAGATTCCTTGGCATGGATGGGGCACGAAGTTTACACTAACAAATCCTATATATATATACACACACCAAAGCCCATAACAACCAACAAATCTTTGATTTTTGTTTGAATATACTAATAGAGTTTTCACAATATTTTTGAATAAACAAGTAACTCTAATTCATTGTAAGGATAAAACAATACGGTATGATTGTAATAGGTTGTGTACCATATCCATTGCCTATTCAATGGTATAGTGTTTGGTATGTTGTTTTGTATGGGCAAATTTTTGAATCCATCGTCAGAGTCACAACCATCTCTCGGATACATTGGATTCTTGGCTTTTTGATAGTCTATTTGTAATGGAAACAAAACTTTATAATTTAATGACACTTAATTATCTTTGGGTGTATTTTTTTAACTTTGTTATCTATGTTTTATTTGTTTTTTAACATTATTTTGGGTTGTATGGATTTGTTTTCATCTTATTTTATGTTATAATGTTTTTTAACGATATGTTATGATTGTATACGTATTTTTGTAAGTTGCACATTGTTAATGCTCTGTAAATTTCCTAGAGGTTGTCAGAAAAGAAGAAATCTACAGGAGGTAACTTTATTCAACCACTTTGAAGCTAGGATCTAGCCCTACCAACTTCAAAGAGAGATCTCTCTGTATGATTTAGATATGTTTCAAATTTAAAATATTAGGCTAGGTAAATAAAATATGTTGGTTTTGTTGTTGTAGTGTTTGTCGGGTTGGCTGAGATAGTTTACACATCCATTGGGCTATGGGGTCTGTATCATGA
>ML796838.1:224404-250375 GCA_009831015.1 Picea engelmannii
GATGATTCTGTAGCTAGTCTATAGAATTTAATTTTTATCATTTTATTGGTAAAAGAGTCTTCTAACTTGTCTATTTTGGATCCTTTTCAGGTGAATTCGAAATTGCATGGGATTTGATGGACAGTTTAGAGGATATTTAGATAATTTAGTTTCATTTTAGTTTCCTGGTTTAGTTGATCTTGGGAATATCTTCCCAGATTATGTAAACAGTTTGATAACTTCCACAGGAAGGTTTTACCCTGTGGAAAAACTTATAAATACTCATTATTTTTGTAATAAGATCATCCTCAATCGTGGGAGAACAAGGATATGGAATTTTAATGCAGACTGAGACAGAATTTGATATTCTGCTACAGCTTTAGCTTTTCATAATATCAATATTTTGTTTTATGTTTATGTGTATCAATTTGCATTTGGTTAATGACTACTTTAGCTATCTTAGTCTTTTGCAAATGATATAATTCAATCCATATAATCCATATCTGATTTCTTCCAGTGTATAAAAAACATAGCAATTACTTGATTCAATTTGTGAATGGCAGATTCTCTTCTCCATAAGTTGAGTTATTAAGTATAAGTTTTTGCATAACAGGTTTCCCTTATTGCAGAGATTTATAAATCTTATAATTGTTATGATTTTTTATGTCTTGTTTGTCCTGTAAATAACTCAAAGAGCAGTGCAGCTTATCATTTACGATAAGCTTCCGGATTTTTCGGTGCGAGTTTCCTTCCTCCGACCAGCTTCGCAGTCATCATACATAGGAAAAATCTGGAGTGTTTCTAGGTCAGTTTGTCAATTGTTTGCTTAGTGTATTTATTAGCAGTTTAGTTTAGATATAAGTTTAGTTAGATATATGTGTAGAATTAGTATATTAGATTGTTTAATTTCAGTAAGTTTTATCTCTTGTTCATAAAATTATAAAATCAACAAAAATACCTTTCTCTGTCTTAGGGCAGATTGTAAATGAGTTTTCCAGGTTTTATTTAAATCTGCATTTTGTGAATATTGTAGATTTTGTAAATAAGATTATATTTCAGATAGTAGATTAGTTAGTTTGTTTAATAGTTAGATTAGTTAGTATTAGTTTGTTTTATTTATTGTTAGTTAGTTTAGTTAGTTTTATTTAGTTTTATGTTAGTTTAGTTTGTTTTATTTGTTTTAATTAGATTAGTTAGTTTAGTTTGTTTTATTTAGTTTTATGTTAGTTTAGTTTGTTTTATTTGTTTTAATTAGATTTGTTAGTTTAGATTAGTTTTCTCCTTGGTTTTCCTAGGACCTTAGATCGGCTAACGGAGCCACTAAACCCCTTCAGGGTGGTTCATTCCAAACGGCTTGGGTTATTAGACAACCCCGGACCGGTTCCACTCTCTCAGTTGACGGACGGTCAATTTCGCTTGTCAACAAATGGCGCTAGAAGGAGGGCCTGAACTTAATTAATGGCATGAGGCGGTCGCAAGACTTCTCCCCCCCCTAATCGCTCACCTATAGTGACTAGAAGCCGTTCACACGATAATATTCCCCTTCAAACAACAACTACTTCAACCGAAGATCCGCAGATCACAGTTGAGCCAACAACCCCTAATCCTACAGGTGGTGAATTAGAAGAGATTGTCTGCCGATCTCTTATTAAAACACATAGTGCCTTATCTATTTTGAGGCAACCAAACCGTCCGTGGGGTCGACCTTTGGACTTCTCTGATATCAGAGAACAATTAGGTGACACTAACCTCACTGTGAATCCTATAGATCCAATCACAAATCCTGCTGCAGGAGGATCTGGGATACCTCCTTCACCACCTCCCTCATCTCCTTCCTCTTCTGACGAAGTCAATTCACCTTCTCAGCCTTCCACACCCACTACCCCGATGGAAAATCAGAACAACCCTGCTAGACCCTGGTTGGACCAGGATGTTGTAGCTGTACCTGGAGATCAACACCCTTTACCTAAGCACCCGGAGAAATGGCTTCCCAAGTTTGATCCTGATTCAAAACAGATAGCTGAAGATCATATCAAAAAATTTATGTTAGCCATTAGACTCCGCAATGTTGAACATGAAGACATTGTCTGTAGGTTGTTCCCGTATACATTCGAGGGTAATGCATCCACTTGGTACTTTGCCCAATATCCCCATACCATCGTGTCTCGGGAAAAGTTTGAGTCATGCTTTTTTGAAAAGTTCGGAGACGATAAACCTCTGGAAGTTTTAGTTATGGATCTTTCAAGCTTAAAAATGAACCCAAAAGAAAAAGTTAAAGATTTTAATCAAAGATTCTTGACACTTAAAAACCGAATCCCTGCGGATTCCATGCCTGCTAAGAGTCTTATAATAGCTTACTACACTAAAGATTTACATCAAAGTATAGCTATTTGGGTTAAACGATCCAAAAAGGCCACGTTGTTAGAAGCCTTCGAGGAGGCCAGCCAGATTGAAAAAGACATACTTAGTCTTAAGGACTCTTCTAGCAATGAAACTGAGACTGTTTCTTCCTCCAAAAAGAAGATTGAAATACTCCCCAGACCCACTCAAAGTAAAACACAACCTGAAAACTCTGATTTGGAAAACCTAACTAAAGTTGTACAAAAACTGTCTAATCAAGTTATAGACTTAAAAAGGTCGACTCAAGAAGCTTCCTCGAGTAAAGGACCCTACAAACCTCCTTTCCTACCAATCAACCTAACCCAACCACCGAAGGCCTTAATCTAGAAAGTTTGCAATGTGCTCTTCAAACAATTCTAGAAGCCCAAGACAACTTGATGCCTCCTGAGATTCCTGAGGAGGTAGTTGAACCAGAGACATTTCAAGAAGAAGAGTCTTCTCCAAACATCTTTGGACACTTCTCGGATAGCATCTTCTAAGCCAACTTAGAGACTGTTCACCCTTATAACACTAGGAGTAAGACAGTAAATAAACCTTCTACAGAGAACACTACAACTTCGCCCCCAAAGCCATCTAAATCAGTTGAGACGAAACAAAGTAATGTGAACCCTAAATTAGATTATGATGTTGTTGAAGATCTTAAAAAATTAAGGGCTAACATTTCTATTTATGAGTTGTTAAAGTTTCCATTTTTGTTACAAAAAATGTTGCAAAATATTTCAGAAAATGGCAAGAATGGTAATTCTAATGGTAACAAGGTGGTGCAAAGCAAAGTTCCCCAGAAGACTCCCACTAAAAACAATCATGATGCTCAAGATAAAGGAAGTCTTCCTGTAGTCCCTGTAAATAATGTAAATAATTCAGATAAAGTAGCCTTAGAAATTGCGAGTAAGAAGCCACAAGCTACTACTCTTAGTACTCGCAAGAATGGACCTCCTTTTCTTTTAACTTTCGAGATTTTTAATAGAAATGTGCATAATTGTATGGTTGACTCAGGGGCGTCATCCAATGTGATGCCCTGGTCTGTATGCCAGAAAATTAACGCTGAAGTGGAACCATCTACTTTAAAAATCATACAACTTGATCGAACAAATGTCAATGTTATAGGCGAACTAAAGAATGTACTTATTAGATTGTCGTCTAACCCTAAGGTTCATCAAGTTATTGATATAATCGTTGTGGATATTCCAAAAGTGTATGGCATGTTTTTAAGCAGGGATTGGTCGGAGCAACTACATGGTTATTTCGCGATGGATTGGTCTCATCTATGGCTTCCAGAGAACGACAAGCCTAATAAAATCAGAGTAAACCGTGAGCGCTACCTCAATTTCACGGTTACTGATTTGAATGATCCTAATGAACCATACACACCCCCTGCTGATTCACCTGAAGTACAAGGGATGGAAACCTTCTTTGGCAACTTCATGGACGAGGTTTCGCCTATCATCAATCCGGAACAACAATCCGAGATCGTAGCATTTGTGCAACCGACACCTTCCAC
Organism: Picea engelmannii; assembly: GCA_009831015.1. Classification (NCBI taxonomy): domain Eukaryota; kingdom Viridiplantae; phylum Streptophyta; class Pinopsida; order Pinales; family Pinaceae; genus Picea; species Picea engelmannii. The sequence continues at coordinate 228,285 of ML796838.1, forward strand.
ACATCAATCTCATGAACCCGATGCAAATCAAATTTGGCCTCTGTATTTCGACGGGTCAAAGTCCAAAGAAGGAGCCGGAGCAGGCTGCGTCATTATCGATCCGACAGGTAACAAAACGTTGATAGCATGTAGGTTGGAATTTGAATGTACTAACAATACTACAGAATATGAGGCTTTACTACAAGGTCTCAGAAAAGCTTTGGACATGAACATTCAAAATTTAACCGTTTTTGGCGACTCTGAAATAGTGGTTAGACAGGTGAGAGATTCTATCCATTGTCTTTCTCCGCATCTCAAAAGCTACCAGTCTGAGGTATGGAATTTAATGAGTAAATTTTCTGCTTTTAATATAAATTCCATTCCTAGATCGAATAACTTTGAAGCAGATTTGTTAGCTAATGTAGCTTCTAAACTTCTTCCTACAGAAGGCTTGTCCCCAGATGCATTCTCAGTTGAGCTGTTGTTTCGGCCATCTATTCCCGATAACGTCACCAACTGGAGAGTATTTGACGATGATCGGAAGATTATCAACTTTCTGCACATGGAAGAAACCTTCCAAGGCGTGGTGATAGGCGAGCACACACACGACGACAATTTGCGCGATTTCATGGTAATACCTGATCCGAAATCTCCTGAAGCTCTATCGGATATGGTAAACTCGATACCAAAATCTTTAATTAGATTAGAGAAGTTTTATGATTTTGAAGATAAATTTAAAAAGACGGTCAATTGTAAAACCAATAGTTCCTCGTTATCTTATGAAAAAGTGAATTTAGGAACTAGTGAAAATCCTCAGTGCATTAACTTAGGCTTGGGATGTTCTAGACAAGAAAAAGATGCTTTTGTTAAATTATTCAAAGAATTTAAGGATGTCTTTGCATGGACGTACGATGATATTAAAACGTTCGACCCTAGTATCATACAACATGTCATCCCAATGAAGCCTCAAACCTTACCCTTCCAACAGAAACTGAGGAAGATGCACCCTAAACTAGAACCAACCGTTCAAAAAGAATTGAATAAAATCCTAAGTGCTAAAATAGTTTTTCCCGTTAGGCACACTCAATGGGTTTCCAATATTGTCCCAGTTCAGAAGAAAAACGGGGAAATCCGACTCTGTGTCGATTTCCAGAACCTCAATAGAGCGTCTGACAAAGATAATTACCCTGTCCCACCCATGGAACAGATCCTTCAATAGGTATCTGGTTTCGAGAGGCTATCTTTATTGGATCGTTTCTCCAGATACAACCAAGTCCTGATGTCTCCGCTAGACCAACTCAAAACTACCTTTCGTACTCCGTGGGGCACTTATGCTTATCGCAAAATGCCCTTCGGATTGATTAATGCCGGTGCTACCTTTCAGAGAGCAATGGATATTTCTTTCCGAGGCTTAATCAATCAATCCGTTGTAGTTTACTTAGATGATGTGACCGTGTATTCTAAAAACAAAGACGATCATCTAGCTCACTTATGAGTCGTTCTGCTATGATGTCGTAAATACGACATCTCCTTGAATCCCAAAAAGTCCATCTTTGCAGTAGAACAGGGTAAATTACTAGGATTCATTGTGTCTAGTGATGGGATGATTATTGACCCCGAGAGGACCCAAGTCATCGCAAAACTTCCTCCTCCTACATCCAAAAAATCCATGCAGTCTTTCTTAGGCCAGATTAACTTCGTGAGAAGATTCGTCCCCAGTTTCTCTGAAATGGTCAGGCCTCTCCAGAACCTGATTAAGAAAGACACCCAATATCACTGGGGACCCACATAAAATCAATCTTTTAATGCAATAAAGAAGGCCATAATAGACGCTTCGTCTCTCATGAGCCCTGACTTCTCTCAAGACTTTACACTCTATACTTTTGCCTCTGATCGTTCCTATGCCGCAGTCCTAACTCAGAAGAATTCCGAGAACAACGAAGTACACATCGCCTTTATGAGTCCCTCTTTCAAAGGTGCTGAACTTAACTACCCAGCAGTTGATAGGCAAGACTACGCTATTTTCAAAGCAGTTAATCATTTCCAGTCCTATCTTTTGAAGTCAAGGACGAAAGTCATTGTCCCCTACCCTGCCATAAGGAACTTGTTAGTGCAGAAGGAGTTAGGAGAGAAGAGAGCTAACTGGGTCACCTCCTTGCAGGAGTATGACTTAGAAATCACCCCAGCTCAGATAATGAGAGGCCAAGGGTTATGTAAATTGGTTGTTGATTCGGAAACAGGAAAGCAAGAAGATAGTGATACGTCAAACCTAGGACAAAGCGATCAAAGTTTGATCTGTTGCGCACAAAACCTCGTTAGTCCCTGGTACGACGATATTAGATTCTGTCTCCAACATGGGTCATCACCCCTTCACCTTGACCCCGCCAAGAGAAGAGCGTTGAGACTCAAGTCCGCCTCCCTTCATCTAGTTAACGGTGTACTGTTTCGTCAGAATTTTGACGGCGTATTGATGCGTTGTCTTGAAAAAGATGAAGCATAAAAAGTCTTGCTTGAGTTGCATGCAGGAGAAGCTGGTGGCCACTTCGGTGGTGACACCACTGCTCACAAAGTTTTAAGAGCCGGTTACTACTGGCCCACACTTTTTAGGGACGCCCATGCCTTGTGTCGTAAATGCATCATCTGTCAGAAAGCATCAGGGCGGTTGCAAAAACCAGCCTTTCCCTTGCAACCCGTCTCAGTAGATTCTCCTTTCCAGCAATGGGGCCTTGATATCATAGGTCCAGTTAACCCTCGATCCTCGCAACAACATAAGTATATTGTGACAGCCACAGATTACTTTACTCGATGGTCTGAAGCTGCTGTGCTAAGAACTGTCAACACCAGTCAGGTTATTGCCTTTCTAAACTCGAATATTATCACTCGTTTCGGCATCCCTGATTGTCTAGTCTTTGACAACACTTCAAATTTTTGTTCTCTTGAGATGAGCGAGTTCACTTTGGAGAAAGGAATAAAGCTGAAGTATTCTGCTAGTTACTACCCCCAGGGCAACGGATTAGCAGAATCAACAAACAAGAACTTGATTAAAATTATCAAGAGAACTGTGGTTGAAAATCACAAGAACTGGCATAATGCACTGCTGAACGCACTATGGGCTGATAGGGTAACACCCAAATCCGCTATAGGTAACTCCCCCTTTTTTCTCGTCTATGGCAGAGAAGCAATTCTGCCACCTCACATTCTTCTTCCTTTGCTTCAATTGTCACAAAAAGTCCAAGAAGAAGATTTCCCCCCTTTGGAAAAACGAATTAACGCTTTGATGAAGTTGGAAGAAGTAAGAACCCAAGCTAAGCGTAAGTTAGATCAACATCAATAATTGATTAAAATCTGGTTTGATTCTAACTCTGCTTCTGATAGGAATTTTGAAGTAGGCGATCTCGTCTTGAAGTGGGACAAACCACACGAAGGAAAGGGTGAGCACACCAAATTTCAAAACTTATGGCTTGGACCATTTTTTATTGCTGAAAAGTTGGGTCCTAGTTCCTTTCGATTGCAGAATATTGAAGGGCAGCTTGACACCTATCCGGTGAATGGCCAAGCCCTGAAGAGATACTTTTCTTGATAGCTGCCCTTGTATATTATGTATATATTTTTCATTTTTGTTTGCGTTTTCGTTTGCTTTCTATTTCGATTTTGATTTGAATTTATCAGTTTGTGTTTCTTGAAACATACACATACCTGTACACTGAGCTACTCAAACAAAGACGATAGAAAATTTCTTCGCTGAAATAACTTCTGAAAAATTTGTACAAACATCAATGGTATATCTCTGAAACTGATATCTATGTTGGGAAATTTTGTTGTTTGAAAGAAGTCTACTGATTTCAATCTCTGAGCAAGGCTCGTCATGATCATCTATTATCTTTTTACGTTGTCCCTTTTCCGTAAAGGAATGACTCAAAGATGTCTCCCTGTCATAGGAAGTTGTTTTGTAAATAAAACATTTCTAGAGATAAATAAAGGACAGTGCTAAAAAATTCTGATGAGGTCTGAAAAAATTATGTCAAAATATCAAGATTTTTAGCGTCACCCCGCTCAACTATATATCTATAAAAGAAAAACAAAGTAAAAATTATTAATAAGAGTTGTGGGAAGTGCTTGTAAACCTGCTGGGATACTGAACAGGTCTGCTGGTAGCAAGTAAATGCAAGCATGGCACCAAGACAACTTCATCGGGGTACTGAACAGGCCCGCTGGCAGCGAAGCAATGTTGGGTACATGAAAATCTGCAAAAAAATTAAGAAACCTCTTTAATGTCCTTTATTTTGATCTAGAACTTCTTGACAGGATACAGATGTTAGAGTGGGTTAAATGAAAACCCTGTCGAGGCTATGGGTGCCTCCTGGCAGCAGTGGCCATGCCAATAGTATTGAAGATTTTATCTTTAATATCGTGACTTGCTAATCTTAAGATTGGTATTAGTTTTCATCTTTTGAAACACTGCTGGAAAAGATGGTTAAGGATGATGTTTGTACGATTTTCTGGTTGTTATTTTTGAGTCTAAATTATCTTTGCTGTCTTAATCTGAATTTGTGCCTTTTGCAGAGATAACTGCTTCTTCCAGTGTGTCGCCATTGTTGGCAGCCAATTCACCTTTTTATATGATCTTATAAGCTGCCTACACCTATGTCTTGCGAACATCAAAGTTTTCGTCACATTTTTCAAATCAACGACACTTTCATTTCTTGCGAGATTTACACATTTGTATTCGTTAAGTTTTCACGACTGTAAGCGCGAAAACTTCTCCTGTCGAAGTTGTTTTTTAATCATTATCTGAACTGTGGTTATTTATTTTGTCATTATGCCTATTGTGTTTACCTTTTATTGATCATTACACGATTGGCAATATCCTTTGATCGGTTCTCATACTTCGATTGATTATATAACTTGGTTCTGTTAAATTTGTAAGACATTGAGCATTTGGATTTGCATTCTATGACTTGCCTAATCATTGATTCTATGAAATGCATAGGGGTATGATTTATTTTTATATATATGATCCTTATGATAATCTTTTCATAAATTTGGGCTAGTCTACTATATGCAATATCGTTTTGGCACTTTGATTAAACGTTTGATTGATACATTGGCGCATACATGATTCTGGGTTTTGATTTATATATCAGATTGTTAAACATTATGGTATAACTTGCGCACCATGATATACATATTGGATTTCATTGGTTGTACGCATAACTCAATGGTTGACCTATTATGATTGTTTGAACAGCTATGAAATTTGGCGATTGTACTTGGATAATGAATATTATGCATGGCAGTGAATAACTCCACCACCTTTGCATGCTTCCATTAATGCTTACCCCTTTTCTCGTTCATTGTTGTTGGTTTGGGTAGCCCTATTCCTGTATGCATTGGTGAATTTGAACCCTTCCCTTACCATGTGCTCGATCCATGGCACCAGTCGTCCGAGTTGAACCCAATGGAAGTCAAGCCCTGTTAACATTTGACAATGCCCGCCAAGATTTGGCAGACAGTGGATGGCTTACCTTCGTGAAACGTTTTGAGGGTTTTAACCTCTGTGTAGCACGACAGTTTTCCATGACCTTCGATGGCTGTCGAGCCAAGGTCGGAGATATACAATTAGAGATTGATGAGAAATTTATCAGTCTTGCTACGGGTTTACCTGCCACTGGACAACGATGGTTCAAGAATTGCAAAGTCGAGGAGGTCCCATGGACACTGCTCTTCCTCTCGCGCAAGGCTACCTCATGTGACATAGGTATGTCTATCTCTGCACTCAAACCATGTTGGCATGATTTATTGATGATAATAAAGCAGTTTGTGACCTGCGAAGGTCGATACGAACCTGTGTTCCTCAACCATCTGTGTTTGCTTATGGTTTTTATGGGATATCATCTCAATATGCCCTATTTTTTGCATTGTAGTCTATTTAAAATGTTGAAGAAGTTCAAGAGGCACCAGGCTGACAGTAGCCTTTTTCATTATGGGCTTATCAAGCTCATCGTTGTCTATCATTTGAGTTTGCACGAGGATAGTTGGAGCAATTTCATTGCTCAGAATGGTTTTGAGGATCCGAACCCTACACAGGTTGACAAACCTATGGTGAGTGAGGTCAAGGTTGTACCCCCGGTGCCCTACCATGTCCTACTGCCTAAACCCTTGACCGACCCTCTTATTGACTTACCCCACACTGTGACTAAGAGTGTTGAGACTGTTAAGCCTGTGAGAAAAAATCCCAAGGCAAACCTCACTGCAAATGTTAAAGGGAAAAGGAATGCACGTTTGATTTCACGAATGGCAAGGAATAAGCCAAAGCCCCTTGTCGAACCAAACCCTATCGTGTTGAGTGAGGACTCCGATTCGGAAGTGGAGCGTTTCTTGGCTAGCGAATACCCTTATTTGCAAGGTTTGTGTGCCGAACCCTCATATGATTTTGTGTCAAACCTACCCCCCTGCCTAAAGGACGACCCTAACTACCCAGGCATTAAGTTGCCTTGTGAAACCCTCGGTCATTCTCCCAAACCCTCGCTTGCTCTGTCTAAACCCACATAGTCACCTTGTGACCAATGCAGTTCATGGTTAGAGAGATACTATCTAGATGTTCCGATGCTCCAGCCAAAGATTCAATCTTTGGAAGACCAGATTGCAGTCCTGACCAACCAAAAGGTCAAGCTCCAAGCGACAGAAAATAAACAAAGAACAACCGGCTCCATCCTGTTTAAAAATGTGGAATCATCCATGGCTGTTGTAAACTCAAAGTTGGCATAATTGAGCAGCCTCGTTGCTACACAGGTATGAAAATTTGATATCATTTTGTAAACAATCTAGGTTGATATGATGTTTGCAATTCAGTTTTTAAACAGTTCTGTTCACACCATGAATAGCTCTGTTATATCGTGTGCATTCTATATATAGCTTTGCTTTGAATAAAAATGAATTTTTATTCGATTTACGATTTTATTATTCCCAGTTTAGAGATCAATAGATTGTGATTAGATTTGAGTGATCTTTGCTTGAATTTGGTTGATTGGTTTGCCTCGTTAAGGTTTATAAAATTAATAGTTTGCCCCCAAATGAATTGGTTTGAATAAGATTTGAAAAGGAAATTTTTCGTATCCAGTTTGGAACATAATCACGTTTGGATTTGGTTCTGTTATGATCCATATGCTATGATTGATAAACGACTCGATCGAGTTTGATTGTTACGATTTTGCTCAGATTCGATTTCATTATCATTGATACGCTGTGACTGGTAAATAATTTCGGGAGTATAGTTGTTACGATGTGCTCTGTCATACGATTTTCCAATTCTTGAATACTACTCTGTTTTTACAAAAACGATGGTCTCATTAAACCTGTGCAACTACGCCCGAAACATAAAACGATTATGGTTTGCAACGAATATGATAAACTTATCTGATTAATTCGTTTGTTTGGATTGTTGTTTGGTTTGATTTTAAATGTGTAAAAATGAATTGGTCAAACCCAATTGTAATTCGTTTGATTGGAAAGATTTTGGTGAAGGAAAATCAATCATGTTTGCTTATTGTGCAATGATCAATGATCGAAATCGATAACAAACTCTGTTGATTGATCATGTTACGTTTTTGGTTATGTGTTGGTTACGGTATGGATTCGTTCATGGCCTAAATCACCTGCTATACAGTTATTGTGATTTGAAAATAATCCTGTTCGATTCGATTATTTCCCCTGATGATAAGACAATTGTAACAAAATGTTTGCAATTTGTTTCGTTTTCAATGGAATATTAAAATGATTTCATAACTGAGGGATTTGATTTGATTGAGAAATGATTGCGATGCTGTTACATATGATTTCATTTACCCGACTTATGACACTAATCGAAACAGAGGGTTTCTATCTTTGTATTCGATTAAATGATATGAATCTTGTTGCTATATCGTTATAGCTATAGTGATTGGAAATTGATTTTGTTGGATTGGATCGTATCTATTGTTTAACAATCACATATGATGTGTTTTTCAATTGGACATGAATAAATCTTATTAATGTTCGATTATGACTCTGAAGACCCGATTTTGTGGTAACAGAAGAACATAGTATTCCTATCTCTGTGTTCGGTTGAATCATGATGATCCTGTTTAATGTTGAATGATAAAATCATTTTGATCTCAATGATTCATTTTTAGATATTTCTTGGATGATGATTAAATTTAATTCTTTAAAAAGATTTGAATTAATCTAAATTCTGATTCTGTGTCTTATTTTAGACTAGCTACATAATCAGATGATTATGTAGCTAGTCTATAGAATTTATTTTTTATCATTTTATTGGTAAAAGAGTCTTCTAACTTGTCTATTTTGGATACTTTTCAGGTGAATTCGAAATTGCATAGGATTTGATGGACAATTTAGAGGATATTTAGATAATTTAGTTTCATTTTAGTTTCCTGGTTTAGTTGATCTTGGGAATATCTTCCCAGATTATGTAAACAGTTTGATAACTTCCACAGGGAGGTTTTACCCTGTGGAAAAACTTATAAATACTCATTATTTTTGTAATAAGATCATCCTCAATCGTGGGAGAACAAGGATATGGAATTTTAATGCAGACTGAGACAAAATTCGATATTCTGCTACAGCTTTAGCTTTTCATAATATCAATATTTTGTTTTATGTTTATGTGTATCAATTTGCATTTGGTTAATGACTACTTTAGCTATCTTAGTCTTTTGTAAATGATATAATTCAATCCATATAATCCATATCTGATTTCTTCCAGTGTATAAAAAACATAGCAATTACTTGATTCAATTTGTGAATGGCAGATTTCTCTTCTCTATAAGTTGAGTTATTAAGTATAAGTTTTTGCATAACAGGTTTCCCTTATTGCAGAGATTTATAAATCTTATAATTGTTATGATTTTTTATGTCTTGTTTGTCCTGTAAATAACTCAAAGAGAAGTGCATCTTATCGTTTACGAGAAGCTTCCAGATTATTCGGTGCAAGTTTCCTTCCTCCGACCAGCTTCGCAGTCATCATACACAGGACAAATCTGGAGCGTTTCTAGGTCAGTTTGTCAATTGTTTGCTTAGTGTATTTATTAGCAGTTTAGTTTAGATATAAGTTTAGTTAGATATATGTGTAGAATTAGTATATTAGATTGTTTAATTTCAGTCAGTTTTATCTCTTGTTCATAAAATTATAAAATCAACAAAAATACCTTTCTCTGTCTTAGGGCAGATTGAAAATGAGCTTTCCAGGTTTTATTTAAATCTACATTTTGTGAATATTGTAGATTTTGTAAATAAGATTATATTTCAGATAGTAGATTAGTTAGTTTGTTTAATAGTTAGATTAGTTTGTATTAGTTTGTTTTATTTATTGTTAGTTAGTTTAGTTTGTTTTATTTAGTTTTATGTTAGTTTAGTTAGTTTTATTTGTTTTAATTAGATTAGTTTGTTTTATTTAGTTTTATGTTAGTTTAGTTTGTTTTATTTGTTTTAATTAGATATGTTAGTTTAGATTAGTTTTCTCCTTGGTTTTCCTAAGACATTAGATCGTCTAACGGAGCCGCTAAACCCGTCAGGGTGGTTCATTCCAAACGGCTTGGGTTATTAGACGACCCCGGATCGGTTCCACTCTCTCAGTTGACGGATGGTCAATTTCGCCCGTCAACATGCCTAGAAACATGTACTTCAACGCCTAGTTTTGATCCATAAATTTATATTTCTAATGTGGTTCCTCTCTAGGTTCATTTACTCCATCTTCCTCGTCATTTTTGGAGCATGACACCTTAGAAACCATTGGCATCTTGTTAAGAAAATACATAGATAAATCTATGCCAAAAATAAGGATGTTTTCATGCACGAGAATCTGTATAGAGGTTGATGTAGAAAAGGGCCTACCAAAGGAGATCACCCTTTACCTAGACAACTAGACCCATTTTCAAGTGTTGGACTATAAACAATTGTCGTTTAAATGCAAATCTTGCCTTGAGTATGGACATTTTTCCAAGAACTACAAGCTGACATCTCTAACCCATACACCTCTAGATAAAGAAGAATAACGATAAAAAAGCAAAGAAAATTTCAAGTGGTAAGTTAGTTGTCCCCTCCTCCTCTGGATCCAAAGACAAACTCGCTCCTTTCGAGAATAAATTTGCAATCCTTTCCCAAATTGATCAAAATCCAATAGTATGTGTCCAAATTTCCTCTCAGCACCCAACTGAGCCTCCTCCCTCCCATTTGATAGTAACTCCCCTTTTTACCCTAGTATAATTTGTTCAACCCCTATCTGATCCTACTCTGGAATCCCCCAAAGCATTGGAATTTTTAGAGTTAGAGGAAGATCAACAAGAAGACCAAGATCTAGTAATGAAGAAGCCACCTTCTTACTTTCTTTTCAACTACGCTAGAAAGTTGGGCATATCCCTTTTAGATTCAAATCAATTTGGTTACATGACCCAAAAGCTTTGGAGTTAATATTTTAATCTTGGAGTTGACTTGTTTTGGGGTCCCATTCCGATGTTTGGAAGTCAAATATAAGGGTTATCAAGAAAGAGTTAAAAGAATGGGATAAAAAATCATTTCTCCCCCCCAATAGAAGAAAATTCTACTATCCAACAACAACTCTACAACATTTAAGCACAAATAGGAGGTTTCAAAAAAAATATTAATGGAAGAGAGATATTTGTGTAACAAATTAGACAAGGCAAGTAGGAAAGAGGAAGAACAATGGTGATTAAAGTTTTGAAGCCTATAGTTGAATGTTGGTGAGAAGAACACATCTTTCTTTCACAAACAAGTGAGATCAAGAATACAAAGAAATATAGTAAAAGAGACTAACCTAAAATATGGGGAGTGATTATCATAATTTGGGGCCATTAAGGACGTTGCTTATATGACATTTCCATACTAATGAAGGCCCACAAATTTGTTGGGCCACTTGTGTCAAGGCTATCTCATCTATGAGAATTCTTTCTAAGGTTTTTGACATTGCATTTCATGAGATGAGAGGTTTGTTGTAGTGAACGATGTTTTCTTGTGATCTTGATAACAATTGATTGTGACAAGACACGTCGGGTTGCATTGTGGTATTTAGAAAGAGATTTCTTACCAATTCTTTCAAAAGGGTCTACAAGGTTTCTAACAATATGATGACTTGTTTCTAAACTTTTGATTGTTTTAATGCCTAAAATTCTCCTAACAACACTCAAACTTCTAGATTTTAACAAAGCCAAAAAAATTTGACATTTAGTGGCATTGTATTTTGGTTCAAAATATTCTTTAATGATTTTATAAGAATGATAACAAATAGTATCGTTAGGTAACTTACCTTCAAGTGATGTTATACCACTTTCATCAACATGAATGAATTTAGGAGTTCTCCGCCACACACTTCTCAATCTAGGTAGGGAGGATGAACCCCTATTATGGAACCCTTGACCTCCCTATTGTGGAGTTAACAATGTTGCAGTTCTTTCCCCTTAAATCACTCGTGGATCAAATCTAGGAGGAGAGTGGACATGGGATTGACTAGTTTCTGGAACATCTAACTGTCCAGCAAGAGGTTGCACCACAACAACTTCTTCACCACAATGTTGTGCACCAATTGCCTCTCTAATTTCATCCATTGTATAATCAACTCCAAGAAAATCCTCCATCATCTGGTCATCCACAACAAGTTGTATTGATGAGATACTGCATGGATTGGTCTCTACTAAACTCTCGCGCTTTTCTTGTGGTGATGGAGGAGAAACAACAATGACATCTATTCTGCTAGAAATTAGATTTCCCTCTTCTGAAAGCCTATGCTTTGACATATGTAACTTTACCTTTTGTCTTTCTTCTTCTACCTTTTCGATCGGTTTCTCTTTCCTTGAGGATTTTCTTTCTTGAATCTGTTAGTTCCCCGTGTTTAAAGAGAAATATTGGATTCCAATCACCCCACCACAAATTTGTCTTGGTATTACACAAGAAGACACAACTAACAATTACAATTCCAAGTGGACAAATTTTTCTTTGTATTACAAAAGACGACACAGCTAATAATTTCAATTCCAATTGGACAAATTTGTATTGGTATTACAAAAGAAGACACAACTAACAATTCCAATTCCAATTGGATAAATTTATCTTGGTAATACACAACTAACAATTCCAATTGGACAAATTTGTCTTGGTATTACACAAGAAGACACAACTAACAATTCCAATTCCAATTGGAAAAATTTGTCTTGGTATTACACAATAAGACACAACTAACAATTCCAATTGCACAAATTTGTCTTCCAATTCCAATAAGAAACAAGAAGACACAACCAACAATTCCAATTCCACTTGGAAAAAAATTTCTTCCAATTCTTCCCACAATTGTCTTGCAATATCACAAAATTGTCTATGAATTAAAAAACAAGGCTAAAATAACAAAAACATGTATGTGCACACCATTTTTGTGTGCAAATGTCTGGCGTGCTTTGTCGAGATTGAGTTAGATGAGGTAGAGAATTATTCTTGGCACAAAATAATTCCCAGTAGGAACACACACGCATTCCAAGAACACGTGTGCACTAAAGCATGTACATGTTCTAGGAACACGCACACGTTCTGTTGAGCATGGATGAGCAACACTCACAAGGATTTTCAAGTCATAAGAGCACGTGCACACTCTTAATGCAATGGATATAACATTTATTATATACCAAACATCTTTATGAATAAATATGTATAGGGGTTTGGGGACAACTGGGACCTAAGGGTTTAGGACATAATTGTATGTCCACGAATCCACATAGATGGAAAAATGGTTAAGTGTTGAGACTTCTCGGATGAAATTGTGGAGGGGAGGTATATAATTGTACCTCTCTGAGTCCTCATAAGTGGAAAAGAGGTTAAGTGTCGATACTTTTCGGACAGACTTATGAAGGGGAGGTACCAAATTATACATCTGCGAGTCTGTGTAGGTGTAAAAGTGGTTTAAGTGTTAATACTTCTCGGACGAACTTATTAAAGGGATTCATAGAGTTATGTGTCCTTGATTTCGTGAGTTTGTTAGTTCACGAATGAAAAATAAGTTAAGTGTTGGTGGTGGGTTCATGAAAAGCATGGATATAGACCATGAGTTCGCAAGATTTTTGCTCATGAATCTGTGAATACAACAAGGTGGCTAGGATGAAATTATGACAATAGATGTCCATTACTAATAGGATGACGAGTTCAATGGGGTTCCACCATGGCAGGCTAGGCTAGTGCCAAGACAAGACCCGTGTGTTGCCATGTCAGTTGGCATTGACAACGAAACTTCACGTGGATGCCACGTGACAATAAGAGATATGTTGTTTATGTAAACCCAAGAACTTCAGGAGGTCATATATTTTATTCCAGAGCTCAGTTCTGAGTGAAATTACCGACCTTGGAAAGCTCTTGACGAGCAGAAGAGGATGGAACTTTGATAGAGAATATTTCAGGTTGTTAAGAGAAGAAAAAAATTAATACCCCATCCCTTAAAATGGTACTTAGGGGTCGGGTCTATTACAAAGTGGTATCATAGAAGGCTACAACCCTAGGCTTGGATGGGATAGAGATCGGTCCTAGGGCTATGATCCAGGTGGATATTGGTGGCCACCCGCTTATTCCAACTAGCTCCCCGTGTCCATTTTTTTCAGCACGTTCTTCTGTACTACTTTGTAATTGTGGGTTCTACACTTTTGGGGTTGTATGAAGACCCACACATCCTCCAAGTGGATATGGGTGTCCTCTTTCCTAATCCAACTAGCTCCTCGTGTCCAATTTTTGTTCAACATGTTCTTCTATACTACATTTTAATTGTGGGTTCTGTTAGCTCCCAAAATGAATCAGTCACCATGGTTTCATTTTGTGGTTGATAGCATGGTTATTTGTAGTTTTCTCCATTTTGTTTTAATTTCTTCTAGTGTCAAAACTTAGGTTTTAAATTCATATCTTAGAAATAAGTTGATCCATAAAGGTATTTTCTATAAAATTTCATGAAAATACTTTCAACAACTAACACATGTTGCAAGGTTGATGACTAGCTGGTGAAAAAGACGATTTTCAATAGTTAAGGAGTACTTTCCCACAGACCGTTAGCTGGTGAAAGAGTGGAACAGGTGTGTTTCCTCCACGTTTTCATAAATCAAAATATGACACGCTCAACACACGTCGCATAATCACTATAAGGCACTGGTGAAAGCGAATAAGGATGAGGATTCTATTATGCACGTCTAAATCGGATATCATAGCGGATCGTGTTCGTGAATGCATGCTTCACGAGATAATGGCGTTGGAGATGACGAATTCAAATTCATCATCACAGGTAAAGGAGCGGTACTACTTAGCTGGTGACATCAAATCGACACTTCATATTCCCAACATGCATTATCCACAGGCATATGTTATGGTTTCATATTTGAAAGACAATGCCGAGAGTTATCACCAGTGCCAAACCTTGGCTCAAACAACAAATTAGAGTGACTTTGTTTGCAAAATTGTCTGGGGTTAGAGTTACAAATGGCAAGGAAACAAAGTGGTTCATTGTTAAGGAAAGAATTAGACAGTCTGTTTTTTTTACAAGCACATCCAGAGGTGCAAAAACACTTCTCAGACGCAGGTTGCATGGGTTATGTTGAAAAGTTACAGAATGGTTGCCACCAAACAATAGCTGAAGCGTTTGCTAAATTGTATTATGGAAACAAAGCATGTGTGGGTTCTTTAGAAATCATAGTTAATGAAGCCACCATTGCTACAACAACCAACTTACCTAGATTAGACCAGAGCTGGTTCAAGACAACATCAACCAAGAATCTCAATTTCAGAGCATATCTTAAGGCATAATTCAAAAATGTCACATGGAAGAAAAGCATGCCAGTTTCTCATTTGGAGGATGAATGGAAGGACCTGTTCAAAGGCATTCAACTCTATATAACCTCAGAAGGCAGGTATGACAAGCTGATGCTATACCATTTCAAGCTCTTAGATCATTTCACAGGGAAAACTCTCCTAAATTTACCTTTCTTCTTTCACAAAAGCCTAACTAAAGTCTGTAAAAAGATTAGGGCCGAACCCATAAGTATGAAAAACACTCTTTTTCATTTCGGCCTGATCAAATTGATAATTTTGGAGGAACTAAGACAAAGAGGAAGGACTTGGCAACATTTTATTTTTTGGGAAGGATTTGAAACCCAAACTCAACCCATGAATGAGCAGAAGAGAGCTGGAAAAAAGAAATTAACTCCTCAGAGCAGCTTGAGGAAGAGGAGAACTCTTCCAGGACCACCAAAAGATAGGATTTCCGGCATAAAGTCTCACAGATCAAAGAAAAAATTAGATTTTGAAACCACTTCAGAGCAGCCTACAGAAAAGAAGACAAATATTCTAAATCTACCATACACAAACTCATAAACAGAGCCAGAGAAAGAAGATGAAAGTCCAGCCATTAAAAGCCTTGAACACTCCATGGAATTTGCACAGGATTGTGAGAATTTTACTCCCACTGATGAAGGTGAAACATCAAAGAGAAAAAGGTCAAAGAAATCACAAAAAATTAAGCAACTAAAAGAAGTGATTGCTCAACAAGAGGTTTTAGAAAGAGTAATCAAGGCGAGATACAAAACTCTGTCTGACAATTTCGCAGAGACAAATGCAGCATTTGAGAAGTTGGCTCGTGAAAGTGTAAAAGACAAAAAGAGAAAGAAGAAAATCACGAAATATTATAACAGTTTATGTTGGTTAGAAAAACGCCTTAAGAGGAAGATTAGAAAATTGAAGCAGAAGAAGAAGTCGCACCCAGATCTACAAGTGATAGCCCAGGTTGTTGTGAATATGCAAGGAGATAAAGTAGAGACACACTAAGTTTTTGATAAAACAACAGCTTTGGAGGTGAAAGTTTCTTTTTGGCCAAGACAGGGCTTTCACCAGCGCAAAGGGTAAATTTACAACCAGTTAGCTGGTGAAAGGAAGAGATTTCACCAGCTAACCAGCGAATCATTAGGCGAGTTAGCTGGTGAAAGAACAAAAAGAATTTTTGAAAGCTAAAGATGGAGCAGGGTGGTTTGCAAAGTATTTAAATAAGTTCAAGAGCATCAAAGGATTAACCACTTAGTCAGAAAATACTCAGCATCAGAGATTCGTGGAAATTTTTTAAACCAAATGCTAAATCGGTCTCCTAAAGTTTCGAATATTATTAATTGAAGAAATCCAGCTACAGAAAACAGGTGCCTTTACCTTTTCCATGACACAACAGAGTCCAAAAGATGATGAAGTACAGATGTCAAATATTGATATAGAAGACAATTCGAGTTCTAGCAACTAGTCTTTGTTATCGACTGCCTTAGTTAGTTTTATTTTCTATTTTTAGATACAGATCCAAGTTTTTAGGATCTTAAAAACCGATTGTAAAAGGATATATGCCTATATTTTCTAAGAGACAAGGGTTCAAACTGGGAATACATTTTGTGCTACTGTATAGACTCTTATTGCATAATAAAATTACAGTCTCCTTTTGCTTTCAATATCAGAAATATTCATGCTTCCTTTTCTGTACTTTATTTCAGTTTATCTTAGCTTATAAAGACTGTCATCTCTTTATTGAGCTCATAGAATTGAAGTAAAGTATTTATTTCTATATTGCATTAATCCCTACACCCAGTTGTATTTGGCAATCAAGATTAGTGTTCTTCATCCTCTCCTTTTAAAATACTTGATCTGATTATTGTTTTCTAAAAGCACTGTTTCATTTGAATGCATGATGAGTTGTCTATTACATTAATCATTGAGTGATCCCATTGTTCCAAGAATACCTACACATTATTTTCTTAAGTTACCAAGCATCCTTAGCCTATAACCCTAAGGAGCTTCTTGGAGTGATAACAAATTGGCATCGTTGCCGGGGAATCGAAATTTAAGTTCTGCTTTCCTGGGATACAACACATAACTGATCTTTGATGATAGACAAAGATTAGATGTTTTATTGGTTGTAATTATCTATCTGGTGACTCCACAAGTTCATCCTGGCTCCTAAGAGGATCAGTACTAGGGAGAATCCTCAAGAATCACCTATCACACCAGTGCCCAATCCAAAACTAATTCTCAAGAAAGGAAAGACAATTCAGGGTCAAGCCTCAAAATCAGATACATAAGGTAATCCTCTTTTTAGTTCTGGAAAATATACTGTTAGCACTTGGTAAATTTCCTAGAGGTTGAAAGAGAAGAAATCTACAAAGGATAACCTTAACCAACCGCTTTTAAAGCTGGGATCTAGCCCTTCCAGCTTCAGAGAGGGATCTCTCTATGTGATTTAGCTTTGTTTTGTTTTTTAGTTTAGATTTTAGGCTAGGTAAAGGCATGAGTTTGTTTTGTTGTAAAAGTGGCTTATAAATTGGTTGAGACGATCTACACATCCATTGGGCTATGGGGTCTGTATTTAAACAAATAATCGATACAACCAGAAATGCTAAAGAAAACCTCCATAGGGCGAGATAATATACTCATTGGATCTTTATAAATTAAAATGATGGACGAAAGAAAAGATGAGGAAAATAACTTCAACTAACAAGCAGTTAAGAATTTCTTAATTGAAGGTATTAGAAGATAAACATATAAATCTTTAGAATTGGAAACAGGGTATCAGAGATAAATCCTGCAACTTAACGCTATTCATAAAGATTAGATTCAGAAAACAAAATGAATACAGAGAAAGAAAAACATTTAACTTAGAAGATCAACGTCACCAGTGAGCATACGCAAGAATCCTGTAAATGCCTCTTCTTTATTAATGGCCGATCTCAAAAATTGTACAGCTTGATAGCAATAGGGTGTGCGAATCAAAAACCCCCAATACTTCGAGAGTTGAAGTATTTATAATTCAAATTACAAACGTTCCTGTCATAACAGATCAAGATGTGCTCATTCTATTTTTAGTCTAACTACTTTAACTAATAAAAAACTATTTTATGACTCAGTACAACTGCATGCGGTATTTCTGGGGTAGGTCGTTGGCGAGGTGCCTTTGCATCCTCTTCTGACTGGACATGTGACTGGATGATGACAGCTCACCTACTAATCTAGTAGATCAAAAAGTTCCTCCCATCTGATATGATTTGGCACTGTGACTTTGAGCAATCTCCGATACACTTCATCCATGTCTGTATATTTAGCAAATGTAGGCTTGATGGCGAATATGTGTTTAATTTCATGTTGGATACCAATATCCAACTGCAGGGCCTCCATGAATGCTCTACCTGTGATACTTCCTTGTACCCCTGCAAACTTTGAACTGTCCTTAGATATTTCTGTCAACCTCTTCTTGTAGTCAGGGAGCGTCATTAATTTATCATTGATGACCTTCAGGCCAGGTAAGCCCTTCCTTTGGAGAGAATCTATCTTATTGAAAAAATTCTGTACTCCTTGATCCATGACTTGAATCTTCTCCTCAAGCTGAAGCATGATACCTTTTTTGGTCAGAACCCTTTTGAATTCAAGTATGGTTTCTGTCCTGTCCTCAATCTTTAATTCTTCTAGTTCTTCCCTGGTCTTTGAATTCATGAACCTTATGATTTCATTCGCTTGGGCTGGCATGTCTCCCAACTCCATTATGATCTTCTCGACACCTTGCTTACTCCTCTCGAGCAACTCATTTTGTTCAAACATGATTTGAACCATTGGCTAGATTTCATTCATGGACATGGAAATATTAGTCCACACAATCTCTTTCACCTCTGCCAAAGTCTTTCCGGCCATTGTCTGTTTCTGGAGCTGCTGTAACTCCCTCTTGATTTGCTCATTCACCTGTTTCTCTTTAGATAGGCTTATCTGGAAATAATTCTTTAGCTCTTGGAGGTTCTCCACTTCTTTCTTAAGCCTGCTGATTTTTTACTCTTGCAGGTTCATTCTCTCCATAGACTTGGCCAAGTCTGTTGTTCCCTCCGGTAGTGGCACTGATGCAGCTGATGGAACGACTGTCACTGTGGCTGTGCTCAATCATGGAATTGGGATGGCACTCAATGGGATGCCTTCCATTGTCTTCGCCTTCTCTTTCTCTTTTAGCAATCTTTCCATCTCAGCCTCCATCTCCTTCAGCTGAGCATTCTGCTCCATGAGTAGCTTTAACATCTCATCCTTTTCCCCTTCCTTTTCGGCTATCTCCTTTGTCTGTGGGTCCTCTGTTGGAGGGAGCTTTAGTTTCTTCCTTAAGGATGCGATGTCAGCATTTTTATTTTTGATCATTTCTTCGGCAGCCTTGACGTTCGCAGGGTCATAGCCGATCTTGAGGACCAGCTCCTCCAAAGTCTTGATTTTGTTGTCTTTTACGAAAGATGATATTTTCTCCAGCTTCAGTTGGGTCTGGGCATTGCTCAAAGCTACCCGAAATTTTGATGCTGATGCTGTAGCGTGGGCCAAAGTGTGGAAAACCATCTCCCCAGTTTGCTTGTGCAGATCCATCTGATCTGCTGGGTGCACGTCTTTCGCTTGAAATTCAAATGTGGCTCTTTTATAATCTGATATAACCTTGGGATCAGGCACTTGTGCTTGGAGGTAATCCATATGCATCCTACCTTTTTCTGTGTCAAACGCTGAAAGAAGCCTGTGCTGAGCTGAGGACGACTGCTTCTGAAACTGGGCATAAGTGCTGGTAGTAAGAGTCTGGTTTTTCTTCTTGATCAAATCATATTTTTCAAAAATGCCCAACTTGGGCCCAGTCTTACTCAGCGGAGTATCTAGGGGAGAACCTGTGGATTTTATTGCTGTTGATATTGCCTTATGCTGACTCGAGTCAAAAGGTAGAGTGACTAGCTTGACCGTTGTGGTAGTTACTGTGGTAGTAGAAACTTCTTGTTCTATTGTTGCGCCAGGCACTGAAACTGTCTTTGGCTTTTTGGAGTGTATTTGGAATTCTTCTGATGACACCTCTGTTACAGGAGGAGATGACTCTTGTCAGGGCCTCTTCTCTTTGTTAACTTGAGGTGTGGTAGCGGGTAGCGCACTTGTCGAGGGAGTCTGTTGTTCCACTTCAGTTTGTTGTTCCTCGTCAATCAAATTATCGGGCTCCCATTCTGTCTGATTTGTAAATTTCTCGATCTCTGGCTTGGGTTCATGAGCATATGGAACGCTCTTATTGTTCACCCTCATCTCCGAAATGATCCCATATGGATCATAGTGCCAGACAAAACTCTTAAAGAATTTCATCTCCTTCAATATTTTGTCATCTTCCTCACCAGCACCTCTACTATTGCAGATAAAAGAACCTATCTGCCCTTTAATCCTCAATTGTTGTTTCTTTTTTAAGGAAACAAAGTGAATATCATCAGAATTCATAATATGCCTAATATATTCTAATGCAAAAATTCTTACTGGTACATATCTCGGCAGCTTGTAAGGTGCCAAATCGCACCCAAAAACTCTAATTTCAGTATAATTCTAGTAAAGGTACCAGTCTCCATCTTTACATTGTCCGAGAGCTGTAGAATCCTCTGGACCTCTTCATTTATTCGTGGCTCAGGTCTGCCACTCAACATACTAACCACCGGGTGATAAAATTGATCAATGAAAGCTTTGAAGTCGTATTCACTAGAGTTACGCTTCAAAAGAGAAGTCCATGTTGTGACAGGCTGGGGCTTCCCATCGGCGTCCATCTTCTGCATGGAGAAATTGAACCTGTCGGCTTGAAAATAGACGAACATGTAAGCCAAAATGGATGAATACCTGAACATGCCCTCTGTGGTGAAATTCACAAATTGCTCATGGATATTATTGGCCAAGAAGGTGTTGTAGTCGTATTGCGTGGTCGGTTGTTCATCATTTGAGAAAATGGACAGAAAGCCCAGGATGGGCTCGTCTACCCATTGATCAGAATAGTAACCAAGCAAGGCACACAGGGAAGAGATAATTTGATTTCCTTTGGTGGAAAATGTGGAAGAAGGGTACGGGGGATTGGTGGACGGGAGTGGAGCGGAAGTGGGGAGAAAAAGCTCGAATATCTGAGCTCTCTGGGGGAAGGTTATTTTCAGATAAAGCTCAGTGAGGATTTCTAGGCTGAACGAGGATGCAGATTCAACATGGGTAATTTGCATCATCTGGTCAATATCTTCCGGGGTGATGAAGAAAAGAATGTCTCTGGATGAAGAAACGATGGCTCTCTGGTCGGGGACGTAATGGGCTTGGAATTTGAGGGCAAAATCAGGGAAATGATGAATTTGGGGAAAGAGATACAGGGGCAAATTGGACTCCCAAATTCCAATTTCATCGCTCTGGTCCAGGAAGACTTCCCGGAGCCATGACTGTAGATCAGAGAAGTCAAAACCACAAATAGTGTCTGCTATCAATCGATATTTATCGACCAAGGGGACTTTATCCAGGTCAACTAGAGGAGGAAGAAAAGGATTTTCTTCTTCTTCTGCTTGTTTGGTCTTTGACACCATTTCAGCAACTGTACCTGCAATAAACAATACGTTAGTGGGGCTGGAAAACTGCGGGTGAAGGTGATACGAAAGCAATGGAGGAATAAGAGGTTTCTGGCGTGATGGATGAATAACGAATGAAAAGGGAAAACGACATTTTTATTCAAAATTGGGGTCGGTTTGGCGCGGGAGATACGGTCAGCATGACAACAGGCATATTATCCAGTTATTAATGGACACGGGCCACTTGGGGTGATATGGCAGGTGACGGTGACCAAAGTATACAGACGACTGACGTGGAGGTTGGTGATTGGAGGTAAAAGTCGCCAAAGGAGGTTGTTCATGAGTGAAGGGGGTTATGGTACTGACAGCATGGACTGACTGAAGTTATGGGAAGTGACACGACCCCGGGAGCAAGTGGAGCAAGTGGACTCAGCGGAAGATGATGTCCAGGGGCGACAGGATGTTAGGCAGTATGTGAAGGATGGGACTTCTGGACCAGTAGGAAAATGCCCCATGTAACAAGGGGCCCACAGCAAAGAATATTCATTCCAGACCCCCCCCTTTGGTTAAAGACAGAACACCAGGGGGGGCCCATAATACATTATGAGCCATTGATCTGCGCGCTGGTTCCCTGGCCGCAGATCTTAGTGCGTTCCTTAATACCAATTCCGGACCCCCCCCTCCATTAAAGGTAGAATGGAGGGGGGGGTCCGG
>ML796838.1:319519-329572 GCA_009831015.1 Picea engelmannii
ACACAAGAAAAATGGGTTATCTACAAGTATACAAATTTTTGGAAAGAAATTCCATCGTTAAGGTACTGAACACCTTAGAAAAACTCAAATTTGACATAGTTATTCACAATTTCTATGAATATAAGTTGTATATTCAGAAATCTTATTTGATTTCCTATGTTTCATCTTCTTACACCATATTGAAATTCATTGTAAAAGTACCTTGAATAATCCCTCCAAGTTAACATATTGTTGTTTTTACAGGTTTGCATTGCCACTAACGCATCATGAGAGACCATCATTAGTTGTGTATAAAACAACCATGTGGTAAAAGGTTGGTTGAGTTCCAACCCGCCAATGAAAAGTTCCTAATATGAAAAGTAATAATCTAAAAATCAATGCAAGAGTTCCATGTGTGTGAATGTGACCATGGATATTGGCACATTGATTAGATTCATTTTTATGTTTGATTGCATTTTGAAAGGCTTGGTATGCTAAAGTAATGCATGTGTAAGGAATGGTATTTCATTTTTGAGTAAATAAAATTGATTGTTAGTATGCACAACTCTGAAATTGTTTGCAAACCACTACATGTGTGCAATGAAAATACAATGTGCATGAGAACTAACAATTTGTTGGATGATTAAAGGGGAAATTGCAGGAAGAAAGGTCTTGTACATGGTTGTGATGTAAGCCCATAAAAAAGACAAATGCATGTTGGCTATGAAAGAACCAACTACCATGAGAAATAAATCTCATGCTTGTGGAATCTATTTCCTATGTGGAACATATATGAAAATGAAAATGTGAAATTTGAAATCTGTGGGTGATAGATTTGAAAGGAAATTTGATTAAAATTGATGATAACATCTCATGAATTTTTGTATGCATGTGATACAAGTGAGATGAAAAGAAAATTTGTCAAAGGAGAACAAATGATGGATGTCAAAGATGGAAAGCATGGAAAAGGGCTATTGTAATGACATGAGAACCCTGTGATAATCCATGATTCCATAGAATGATGTGTCATGGTGACATGGGTCGAAGGGACGCTTTCAGAAGAGAAAGCGTGAGGGATTCTGACGCACCCTCACCCGTAGGAACGTCTGCTCGTAGGATCTTCTCTCTACTCGGCCCGAAGAACACTAACCGGTCCTTCTATTTCCCTATCGGGAAATCTACACCCACAACACTATTCACGCGATCCCCTCTCTCTACTTATCGGAGGATCAGAACTCGTCCACTGGATCACTGGCTGTTCAATTCCTGATTCTTCAGGCTTATACGGGTACAAATCCGAGACGTTGAATATCGGATATATTCCGATTTCATCCGGTAATCTAATCTCGTAAGCATTTGTCCCAAAATTCTTCAAGACCTTACACGGCCCGATTTTCTTCATTTTCATCTTATTGTATGTTCCCCTCAGGAACCTTTCCTTTCTCAAATGTGCCAGAACCAGATCACCAACCTCAAACTGAATTTGTCTCTTCCGCTGATCTGCTCTACATTTGTATTCCTGACTTGAATCTAGCAGTCGCTGCTTCACCTGGTTGTGAAGTTCTTTCATCGCTTCTGCGAATTCTTATACACTCGTGCTTCTAGTCGCAGTCTGTTCTGAATCCCTCAGTTCAGAAACTTTTCTTGACTATACACCATATACAATTTGGAATGGACTCTTTCATGTGCTCCTGGTCACTGAATCATTATATGCAAACTCTGCCTGTGGCAATATATTGTCCCAACTGTTGTGGTGCTCTGTCACCAAGCTTCTCAATAAGTCTCCCAGACTCTTGTTCATGACCTTATTTTGTCCATCCATCTGAGGATGATATGCTGAACTAAAAATCAAGTTAGTCCCCAGCTTCTTCCATAAGGTCCTCCAAAAATGCCCTATGAACTTCGTGTCTTTGTCCGAAACTATACTTTTCGGTAGGCTGTGAAGTCAAATGACTTCTTTGAAAAACAAATTCACGATATGAGTCACGTCACTAGTTTTCTGAAATGGGATAAAATGTGCCATTTTGGAAAATCTATCCACCACCACAAAGATAGAGTCAAATCCTCTTTGCGTCCTTGGCAACCCCAATACGAAATCCATGCTGATTTCATCCCATGGCCTCTCTGGTATGGGTAATGGTTGATACAAACCTGCATTTTGTTTTCTCCCCTTCGAATGCTGGCAAATTCTACATCTGTCTACAAATATCTTGACCTTTGATCGCATCCCTGGCTAAAAGTATGACTCACTCAGCTTCGCGAACGTCTTGTCATGACCGAAATGTCTGGCCAATCCTCCACTGTGTTTTTCCTTCAACATATTCTCCCTCATGGAGAATTTTGGAATACACAGTTGATTGCTTCTGAACATCAATCCTTCCTGGATCATATACTCATCCCACTGGCTCCTATCTCTGAGAACTGGATTCTCAGTTTCCTCGTACGCTTCCTTGAAATCCGGATCATCTGCGTACATGTTCTTGAGATCATCAAAACCTAACATCTTGACCCGGAACTTCTGCAACAGCAAACATTTCCTGCTCAAAGAATCATCCACTTTGTTAGCAGTACCTGAAATGTGCTTAATCACAAATGTGAAATTCTGCATATACTCTACCCATTTTACATGTCTCTGATTCAACTTCTCCTGTTGAGTCACAAACTGTAATGCCCGATTATCACTATATAGAACAAATTCTTTTGGGATCAAGTAATGCCTCCACTTCTTCAGTGCCTGAATGATAGCATAAAATTCTTTGTCATACGTGGAGTATTTCACCTTCGCCTCATTCAGCTTCTCGCTGAAGTATGAAATCGGCCTGTCTTCTTGACTCAAGACCGCTTCTACTGCAAACCCGCTTGCATCGCATTTCACCTGAAATGTCTTTTGGAAATCTGGTAACACCAAAACCGGTTGTTCCGTGATCTTCTATTTCAACAAGTTGAAACTCTTTTCTGCCTCTGTTGTCCAGTGAAAAGATTTATGTCTTTTCTTCACTGTATCCAACATTGCTGCGTTGATTCCACTAAAATTATTAATGAACTTTCGGTAGAAACTAGCCAATCCATGGAAACTTCTCACCTCAAATATGTTTTTCGGTGATGGCCAATTCTTGATTACTTCCACCTTCTTTGGATCCATTCTCAACTTATCTGCCGAAATAACAAATCCCAGATAAATGAGCTCCGTCTTCATGAACAAATATTTCTTCATGTTTATCAACAACTTCTCCTGCTGTAACTTTTGCATCACTGTAGCCAAATGCTTCAAGTGTTCAGCCACTAATTTACTGTAAATCAGTATGTCATCCAAATACACGATGATAAATTTCCCGATGAACTCTTTCAGAACTTCGTTCATCAATATCATAAAGGTACTTGGCGCATTCGTCAAGCCAAATGGCATGACTAGCCATTCATACAATCCCTCGTTTGTTTTGAAGGTTGTATTCCACTCATCGCCTTCTCTCATGCGAATCTGGTGATATCCGCTTTTCAAATCAATATTTGAAAAATATTTTGCTCCGCTCAAGCAGTCCATCAGATCATCCATCCTTGGCAATGGAAATCTGTACCTGATGGTTATTTTGTTGATCGCCCTTGAGTCGGTACACATCCTCTAGCCTCCATCTTTCTTCGGACTGAGTACTGTTGGAACAGCACATCGAATCAAGCTTTCTCTAATCAACCCTTTGTCCATCAATTCCTGGACCTGCTTCTTGACCTCTTCATTTTCTTATGGCGTCAACCTGTACGCTGCTTTATTCGGTAAACTGGCTCCTGGTATGAGGTCAATATGGTGACTCACACTCCTTATTGGTGGCAACAAATGAGTTAGTTTGTCCAAACCTGACGCAGCCGCACCCACAGGCACGTCCGCTCGCAGGATCTTCTCCTTCCTCGGCCCGAAGAACACTAACCGGTCCTTCTATTTCCCTATCGAAAAATCTACACCCACAACACTATTCGCGCGATCCCCTCTCTCTACTTATTGGAGGATCAAAACTCGCGGCTTCGTGATTTCAAAGGTCGAACGCCATACTCTCGGATCGCTGAGACCCAATACCTCAGTCAACGCTGACCTTATCTTACCCTGTCAGGACTTTTGTTCTATCGCGACTTCACCACTCGCGATATCAAGTGCCTGGCTCTCTGACTCCCGATGCACGATACGTTGAAACTTCGATGCGCTCATGAGTTGACTTTTCAATGGTCCCTTATCTCATCGAGATTTCGGACTTCGCGGGATCGCGAAACCTAATGCCAATATTTCAGGACTTCTCACGGTGAGATCCCGATGACTTATGCCACCTGTCCTCCACTGTCGACTCCGCTGTGGCCCACTCTAATTATGCAACCATCGAAATATCACGTATCCCGATATCGCGGTTTTCATTGCAAGAATTTGGAGTTTAGATCCACGAAACCCCGGTCCACGATATACGTGTAGATCCAATGGCCCTCGTGACCCTGATCAACTGCTCCACCCCTCCTGAGCTTTGAACCTCTCGATACTTTCACTGTATCTTCTCTGCTTTCCCTTGCAGCGTCTGTCAGCTTGTAGTTCATCCCACCAAAATGCTGCATGTCCTTTCAAGCATGTAACAACATGCTTGACTTTCTTATCCTCTTTGACATCTTCATAGTCGAAGTATGTATCTAGAGATCTAATCCAGTCTAGAAGCTCCTCTGCATCCAAGTTTCCCTCATAAACTGGAATGTCCATTTTTGCTCTTGCACCCATCCTTGCAATAGCTTTGATCAAACGCTCATTTGATGCATCTTCGGCTGCAACTTCTTCTTCACGTTCAGCCTCAATTTCACTCTCGGAATCACTCAGATCCCCTGCACTGGTTGTGCATCTTTGCATTGTCTCCATATCTTCAAGTCTTGCTCGGAGATCACGCATATGTCTCTCCATTTTTGGATTTGTTATCTGTATGCCTCGTCTTCTCGGCATTTCCCTATCCTCTAGATCAGGTGATTGTCTTTCTCTTCTTGGCGACATGATGAATTATTTTCTCTGCTACAGAAAGCAAAGAACCTTTCTGTGCTCTTATACCAAACCTGACACAGCCGCACCCACAGGCACGTCCGCTCGCAGGATCTTCTCTCTACTCGGCCCAAAGAACACTAACCGGTCCTTCTATTTCCCTATCAGGAAATATACACCCACAACACTATTCGCGCGATCCCCTCTCTCTACTTATCGAAGGATCGGAACTCACGGCTTCGTGAGTTCAAAGGTCGAACGCCATACTCTCGGATCACCGAGACCTGATACCTCAGTCAACGCTGACCTTATCTTACCCTGTCGGGACTTCTGTTCTATCGTGACTTCGCCACTCTCCGACTCCCGATGCACGATACGCCAAAACTCCGATGTGCTCGTGAGTTGATTTTTCAACGGTCCCTTATCTCATCGGGATTTCGGACTTCGTGGGATCATGAAACCTAATGCCAATATTTAGGGACTTCTCACGGCGAGATCCCGATGACTTATGCCACCTGTCCTCCACTCGCCGACTCCGCTGTGGCCCACTCTAATTACGCAACCGTCGGAATATCGTGTATCGCGATATCACGGTTTCCGTTGCAAGAATTTGGAGTTTAGATCCACGAAACCCCGATCCACGATATACGTGTAGATCCAACGGCCCTCGTGACCCTGATCAACGGCTCCGCCCCTCCTGAGATTTGAACCTCTCGATACTTTCGTTGTATCTTCTCTGCTCCCCTGTGAGATCTAACGACTCAAGGGATGTCGCGAATTCTCCTCGGAGAATACTGACCATCCTGCCTTCCTGATGAAATCTATGAAATGACTGAGTGTTCCTCCACAGAACTCGTCACCCTATGCCCAAACTTGCGACACTCCTTTCCAACCTTCAAGGCACGACTCCTCTGCACTGTAATTCAACAAATTTGAAGGCCTATCCCTCCTAGGCTTTCCCACGACTTCAAGTCTCCCATGGAAACTCTTGCACGCACTCCTTGCAGCAACCTTCAACCATGTCTAAGTGTTGAAGTCTCTCGACTCTGCACACTTATGCAGCAACAATCTTCAATTCCTCTACTCAGAATCGCAACTCTGAGTCTTAGCTTGGCCTGCGCACTCCTTGCACGGCTCCTGTAACCCACTTTCACTCTTGGGCAAATGAGGACAAAAGTTAACTATTTGAGCCTTCTGTCAACGCACTCCTTGCGGACACTTCAACTGCACTTCTTGCAAGAATCCTTGCTCAAACAGAGAAACAATTGAAACTCATTCTCACTTCCTCTCAGACTTCACTTCAAACATGAAATCACATACACAACATATAAAAGCAAATGTATAACTGGAAGCAAACATCAATTGAGCATAACATCAATACACAAAGAACAGAAACATAACCCTGAATTTGAATCAAAGCTTCTATATTAATTCAAATGTGTGTACATGGGTGTTCTTCCTTGATAATAATACAAATGCAAAATGAGGGTGTCTATATCCTGTTTCCCTCTTGCGCTCTACAACTGTCTAATCTATAATTAAATATTCTATCTACTTTACATTAACTACTTTAAATGCCTCCATCTACCTAAGGACAAGAGCAATCCGCTCAAGGTCCATTTACAATATACAAGTGCACCTCATTAAATTATTACATTTAAAGTTTGGCACATCAATCCAAGGGAAATTCAAAATTTGCGCTGGCTTATGTCCAGCTGTCTTTCGCTTTCCGCTCTGGCTCGCTTGACGTGGGCGATGCTCCTGCATCATATTCTTTCAGAAGAGAAAGCGTTAGGGTAACCTTAGTTGTAAGACTTAGCGGAGTCTCTAAAACTCTTCTTGTGCAAGAAAGTTTTGGCAGGAAATATGGATCACCCGAGGGTCTGTATAGAATAGAAGGGGATGCCTGATCCTTGGCATGGAGGGTGAGTAACCAAAAGGAAGATGATACTCCAATAGTTTTTTGTAATATGTTTATTTTGATCATGCACATAATGGGTATGTCAAGGAAAACAGTGAGCCAAGTTAATGAGACAACCATATAGATGCAAACCCATAAACTACACCAATAAGTATTATGTTGATTGTAAATTCCATCCTGAGTTATGAAAATTAATAAAATTTGTATGCATGGAATGATGAATTGACATGCTTTTTGTTTGAAATTATTGTAGGCATGTGCTAAATTCCAAGAGTCTAGGAAAGGACCAGACCAAGAAAAGGAAAATGATGCTAAAGCAGTTGAAAGATGAAGTCATGACAGGTGTTGTTGAGAACAAATCCGAGGATGGTTTTCCTTTAAGGGGGAGGGGATGAGCATAGAATACTTGAAACCCAACCTAAGCTAAGAGGTTCACGTGCTTGATGTTGGGAAAGAATATGATAAGCCTCGAAGAGGCCTAGGCTAGGTGAGTGTAAGGGAAAATATCTACCAAGAGTAGAGTGAAGCGGAGTGACCTTCAAATCGTTTTGAGAACCTAAGAGAGATTACCTAGTGGTATCATGGCTTGGAACGAGGGTGGATAGAATGTTAAAAGTGAATGCATCTGATCCTAGGTTGGGTGGAAAGGTGAACACACAGTCAGCTGGCTAGCTGTAACTTGTAACTAGATAAGTATTTCATAGACTTCGCGTAATTGAGTTGAAATGCATGTACTTGCGCTATAAATATACATACTTGATTTGTAGTAATGATGCTTATTGTATTGGAAAAATATTTCATTTGAGTGATGGTAGGATTGTAAGAACGGTGCATGCCCTACACAACTGAATACAAGCGTTATGTAATGTTCTGAGATAAAAAAAAAAAAAAGAATGAACTTAATTTTATGGTTCCTGTATGATATATATATATAATTCCATGAATGGAAACTAGGATTATAATTTAATATTTGAATGTAAGGTACTAATATCAATAAGGTGATATAACTCGCCTTCATAGTCAAAGGGAATTGTTGGTCGTGCTATGTATGATAGGCTAGAGAAGGTCGTAAGCTATATGTTCTTCCCATTGATTAAATTGGTGGGGTTGCATGACCTCAAAACCTCATTCTAGTGCTAAATGGTAGGCTTGTTCTTGTTGTGTATAAAGGAAAGATACCAAAGAAAAATCCTTGAATTTTCCAAGTCCTGAATTGGAGGAAAAACCATGTTTTGAGCTTGAAGGAATCACAATTGTTGGAGTGGTGGAGAGAATATATTCATACCCTTTGTCGGAGCATGTTTCCATTCTTGTATAGAATGTACCCACATTAATATAGACCATTAATTGTGGATTAACCCATAATTAACCTCTATCATAGATAATTGTGTTCTCATTTAAGTGATATTTGGGGGAGAGGTAACGTCATCATGATGTACCATGCTGACCTAGAACACCAACATGTCTAGAAGTTGATAGGTGTCAGCCTGTGAATGGCCACAGTTAATTGGTTGGTGGACCATAGCACATGCCCTTGGCTGAACTATGTCTTAGACCTCTATTTTATGCTTGGATGTCAGACCAAAATTTTGAAAGGTCTCGACCCTTGATCGTAGTGCATCTAGGATGTGATCTCAGTCGTTGGCTGACGTGGAATCCCTTAGACATTGAAGAGAAGAGGGATGACATCATGTTAATTTTATGTTTACATCACATCAACTAAAAGATCCTACATGCACGAAGAAGCCACATGGAGGCCTGTAATTGGTCGAGGTAATAGGGAGTGGGTCCCTATCAAGTTTGGGTTGAAAATGTGAGATGAATGGGTCAGTGAAGTCTTCCAACCTGCGAACTTGACAAAATCACCGAATACTCTAAGTTTTGAGACTCCTCAGACGGACTTGTGGAGGGGAGGTACATAATTGTACGTCTGCAAGTCCGTGTAGATGGAAAAATGGTTAAGTGTTGAGACTTCTCAGACGGAATTGTGGAGGGGAGGTACAAAATTGTATCTCCGTGTAGGTGGAAAAGTGGTTAAGTGTTGATAATTCTTGGATGAACTTATGAAGGGGAGGTAAAACATTGTATATACACGAGTCAACATAGGTGGAAAAGTGGTTAAGTGTCGATACTTCTCAGACGAAATTATGAAAGGGAGGCACAAAGTTATGTGTCTGTGAGTTTACGAGTCTGTGAATGAAAAAGAAGTTAAGTGTTGGTGGTAGGTTCATGAAAAATATGGATATAGACCATGAGTCCACAAGACCTTCGCTCGTGAATCCATGAATACAACAAGGCACATAAATCGTAAACTCACAGACACATAACTTCAAGGCCAAGGATAGTTTAGTGCCACATCAGGACCTAGGTGTTGTCACGTTAGTTGGCACAAAAAATGAAACGTCACGTGGATTCCACGTGATAGTAAGAGAGATGTTGTCTATGTAAACCCAATAAATTCAGGAGGTCATAACTTTGTTTATAGAGCTCAGTACTAAGTGAAATTACCGACCTTGGAAATATATTGATGAGTAGAAGAGGATGGAACTATGATAGAGAAGATTTAAGGTTTTTAAGAGAAGCAAAATTTTTAATATCCCATCCCTTAAAAAGGTACTTAGGGGGTCGATTCTGTTACAGGGGAAGAGTGGGGGAAAAAAAGGAAGTGGGATACAAAGTGAGGGGGGGGATAGGGGTATATGTATGAGAGAGAGAGGGGAGATATAGTGGGAGGGAAGGGGAGAGAGAGAGAGAGGGAGGAGTAGGTAGAGAGAGAGTGAGACTGAGTGTGAGAGGAAGCAGTGTAGAGAGATATAAAGAGAGAAATATGGGAAGAATAGATGAGAGAGAGGGAGGGGAATACAGTGAGTGAGAAAAGGAGGGGGATATAGAGTGAGTGATAGAGAGATAGAGTACATGAAAGTGAGAGAGGAGGAGGGGAGAGGGAGATAACAGGAGGGAGAGAAAGATCCAACAAGAGTATAAGAGAGCTTGAGAGTGATATGGAGAAATAAAGGGATAGGATAGAGAGAGAGTGAGGAGGGAAAGAAGGGGAGGGAGGGAGAGATCTAGGAAGAGAAGAAGAGAGGTCAGGAGTGAGATGGAGAGAGATAGAGAGGGAGGTAGAATAAGAAAGAGAGAAATAGGGTAAGAGAGAGAG
>ML796838.1:338647-360833 GCA_009831015.1 Picea engelmannii
CCTTCACACAATTCTTTCACCAATTCTCCAATGAATCTTGCTTAACCTTTTCCATGAGAATTCCCTCAATATATAGGAGAGAATGAATTAGTTACTTAGATAAGAATGATCCCAAAATATCAGGGAATCCAGTACTAGGATAATCATTCGAATGCCATCTCATCCTTCTAGAAGATTCCCTTCTAGAAGCATAGAGAATTCATCTTTTTGCTTGCTTTAGAAATAGTTCGCACCCTAACAGTTCAACACAGTGCAAAATTCTCGCACCCTGGATTAAGAAAGCCTGCGAGAATCATGCATTCTCACAGACAAATATACTAGCAGCCTGCGAATTGTCTTGAAAAATGAGTTTTCTGGAAGAGATGAAAATAACTTTTTCTTAGGAGAAAGTTCTTATGAAGAGCCTGGGTGCACCATCATCAATACATCATCATGATGACCAAAATCATGGGTAACATAATTCCCCCCAAAGTATGAGGTTGGAACCAGTGACAATCGATAGACTTTGTAAGATGCATGTGTGTCTCGGGAACCAGGAGAACACCTAATCGGAAACCTGCGAACAACCAAGCATCTGCAGAATATCATATATATCAATTCTGAGGTAGGCATTCCCATACTCAGATCACAAACTGATGATAATATAGACATGAGTCATGGCCACCAATCATACACTGTGGATCCATGCCATCAAAATATAGCATAGCCACCGGAATACACTGTGGATCTATGCGAGAAATTTCAAATCAAGACAACATAGCCACGAGACATACACAGTGGATCTATGTGTCTCAAATTATACATACTCCATCGCAACCTGGATCACAAAGATGATATCCAGGGTCTTCAATCTTGTCACCCAAAGTACAAATCTAACCATGTGATTACATGTGTTGAAGTCGAACATGGTAGAAACCACTTGATTACCGGTCATTGATGAAATCGTTAACAAGTGTGAGGGAAATCACCATTGATGTCAATGACTCCCAAGGTACCATAGTGCAATCCATCTAGTGTGAATAAATGAGTTGAATTCGAACATCCAATAGAATCTTTCGATCAGAGGTCAATGATGTAAACCCACTGTCGAAAGCGAGGAAACCTACCATTTAGACATGCAAGCTCCAAGGTACCAAATAATTTCTAAGTCTTGATTATGGATAATGAGCTGAAGTCGACGGAACAAAACTCGTCACAGGAGGGCCTTGATGTATCCCCCATCAATGACATGAAATGAGTAACAGATTTTGAAGGTGAAACATAGTATTTTGCAAATTGGACTAGACACAGGGAAGGCCGACACGGAAAGAATGGACAACTACAGATGGCCAACTCAATATAGGTTTCAGATGGACTTCTCTTGAACATATGAACGACACAACCAATGATTTGGTAGCATTGACTCAAAGATGACACAGGAAATGGCCTTGTAATTCATTGAATGAGAGACAAATGGATTTCCCAAACCGGCTTCAAATGCGATGAATAGGGGGTGTCATGTTCAAGAGTGACACATACTGCCAATTAATATGAAAATGAAAACATATCCCTTTCCCAAATTTTCCCCCACCATTTCTGGCGAGTACCTCTTTATTTTTACGCAAGCTTGAGGAGGATAACATATGCTTGTTGATGTAAGTTCATCCTTCAGATGAGTCCCTCGGAGTATGTTTAACGAACCCTAAGAAGGAGTGGTTCGGTCCCATCACGGGTCTGGCAATGTTTGTTTAACGAGTCCAGAGCTAGAAAACTCGAAGGTTTTTCAAGATTATAGAGTTTGGAAAAACACTTAAAAGAGAACTCTCTCAGTTCCTTTTTCATAAAATAGTCTGGAAGAGACCGAAAAAGAGATAAATTATCGCTCACCAGACGCTTACTTCAAATACTTTATCAAGTGTGAAAGTAGCAAGGTCGCTCGGCAATCTTTTCATGTTTAGAGAGTCTAAAAAGAGCTTAAAGAGGACTCCACGGGAGTTCCTTTTTCATATAACCTTGTTGAGCCAGAAAAAGTGATAAAAGTATGCTTGATCACGTTCTCATGTATTTACGAGCACAAGAACGGACAAAAACGACGCTCGAGGTTTTATGTAAAAACCATAAAAAACAATCAAAAGCACGTGATAACAAAGAAAAACATGTCCGTATCCCTATATTTGATCATCAAAGTCATCACGCCTACAAGAATTACACTCAACATGACATTAGGGACCACAATGATATAGTAAAAGTAAATAAAAGGAGTAAATACTCTTTTTACCACACCATTTTTACATTTCCACTATTGAGCTCAAAAAACCCCTCTTTTACCCTCCAAGTTCAGAGTCAGATTGCAGGAGCTACGAGAGACCATTCAGCGAGCCGTCTATGACAGTTAGGTAAGCTCTTCGTCCTTAACACTTTCATGGTTTAATTTTGTAATTTCATTGGTTAAATTTGCATTTTTAAGTTGATTTTCCAAGCCCTATATGCGCGCTGCCATTCTCGTAGGAAGGCTATACGGGGCCTGCGAGAATGAGGCGTTCTCATAGGTGAGCCTAAGGCCACCTGCGAGGTTCTCACACTATGCACATAGAGAACCTGCGAGAACCGCAAAGCTCAAATGTTTTTTAAAAATTTAGACAATGAAAAAGAATGGATTCATGAAAATAGTTGCTAATCTTCTTGTTGTGTCTCTTATGCAGATAATTGACCATCAGAATGGTGCTGGAATGGTGCGAAAGGGAACATGAAGAAGACAATGTAAATGCCGAAAATCATCCAGCTACTATCGCTTCTTTGAGAGATTGTGGGCTCTTGAAATACTTTCGTATCCCGGGCATGAGGGCCCAAGTCAGGTTGTTAGAGTACCTGGTACGTATGTGGGACCCTGATCAATAGGTATTTCATGTGGGGGTCCACACACTATCCTTAGACATTGAGGACATTTACTTTTTGATTGGTTTGTCATGGCAGGGGTACTATGTGAGCCTGAAAGGTAGTAGAGGTGTTGGGCTAAAGATGAGTGAGTACTGCAATTTACACTGCATTCCCGAGGCCGAGAGAAAGAAAGGAAAAGTAGCTATCTGGGGGGTACGAGATTTGACCCTCCGTACTATCCTATTCACCATAGCGCGGATGGTTGGGAGTTCTGCTCCTCACATGGAATTACATAGTTACTTCCAGTATGCTATTGAGTGTACTGAGCCTCGAGTTTTCAACTGGGCAGATGTTGTGCTTCGCGGTATAAAAAAACAATTGACCAAGTGCAGACGCGACAACCTGAAGCAATTCGGGTATGGATCTTTGTTGGTGTCCTTATTCCTCGAGAGGGTTCCCATAATGAGACTGCAGGTTGAGTGGAATATACCGGGTCCCGGGGATCCAAGGATGCTGAGATGGTGTCGGCTCATGGCCCGGCACGTAGCAGGACCAATCATCAAGTACAATGATACTTTCTTTGACTGGATTCAAACCCAGATGTTGATGGTTGATGACTATGCTTATGATGGGTTGGATTTCCGAGGAGATCTGGACTTAGCACTGCCAGAGGATACTCAGTGGGGTGACCTTGGTAAGAAGTACACGCATTTTTCTCTTTTTAAATGTTTTGTGAATTTTTTATCATATTCAAATGTTTTTGTTTTATATGTTCATCCAAAGACTAAAAAAAAATCGTTTGTTGATAACAAAGATGTTGGACCTTACAGACCTCCTGGCACTTCTCCCATTCAGCGGCGAGGAGAGGTAGCGGTAGCACCACAGTTTGTTGAGGATTACCAAGAGGTGGAACAGAATCTAGAGGGCCTGACTGCAAACATTCCAGACATGACTCTGGAAGAGGTTCCACAACGCGATCAACTTCATACTGTAGGGGTATCAACATCTATGAGTCGACTACTCTGTAGGGTTGTTAGGGAAGTCATGTGTTACCGTGAACTTCATCCATGACGTCACTTTGTAGAAGCTACGAGCTTCAGATTTTGACATTTTGGTCTTCGGACAAAATTTTTGTAAAAAACTCTTTTATGTCGTTATATATACAGACGACTTCTACCAGTTTACTTTATATTGTGTGAATATTGATGTGTTTGATTTATAAATGATTCAAATGTCTATCCAATACATAATTAGCCAATGCATCTGTCAATGTATTTAGACATCTAGGAATATGTTGATATTCAATGTGATCAAAATAATGTTCCAAGAGGTGAATTTGCAAATACACCCGTAACAAAGTAGGATTTCGAATAGATTAGATATTACTTAACTATAGTACTACAAGCTGCGAGTCAAGTCGCACAACCAAATGACGAATTCCGAGCGAGATAGCATCAACCAATAATTCAATAATGACGCTATACTCTGCAATGTTGTTGGTTGCATGACTGAGGCATACACCTCGTAAAGATACAAGTTCATTTGTAGGGGCATAAATTGCCCATGCAGCAGAAGCAAGGTTCTAAGTACTACAACTAGCACCATCAGTGAAGCCAATATAGGGTAGCGAAGACTCCGACATCTGGAAATCAAACACAATGTCACATAAGGGCAGAGACCCGATAATGACAAAAGAAAACTATAGTAACACACAAAAAGTATGATACATTAGAATACAAGTACTTGTGCACAGATGATTTATGCATAGTACTTCTTCAAGTACAACCCATTCCTGGGTTCACTCAAAGGGATACCATCGTAATCTACCAACTCATATGCTCCATTTTCCAAAACTCGGTGAACAATATAAGGACCTCACCACATGGGTTCGAATTTCCCAGCTCCTAACACATCTCGATCCTATTCATAGAGAAGAACAAGATCACCTTCAGAGAAAACGCGAGGCTTTACATGCTTGTCATATTGGGCCTTGACACATTTCTTCTGGGCTTCTATTACTAGAGTGGCGTCACGTCGAGTTTCGTCTAATCGCATAAGATACAATAGACGTTCTTCTTTAGCAGAAGTGTTGGGTATGAGTTCAAAAACTAGCTTCAGAGAGGGTATCTCGCATTCTTTAGGAAGAATAGCTTCCACACCAT
This sequence comes from Picea engelmannii, assembly GCA_009831015.1. Lineage (NCBI taxonomy): Eukaryota > Viridiplantae > Streptophyta > Pinopsida > Pinales > Pinaceae > Picea > Picea engelmannii. The sequence goes on from ML796838.1 coordinate 343,666, forward strand.
AGACTAACCGAAAAGGCGTAAACCCAGTAGCAGACTTGACAGATGTCCGGTATGCCCACAATGCCAAAAACAACATTGTGTACCAACTTGTTTTATGAATCCCTATCATCCGTCGAAGCATAGTTATGAGAACTTTGTTAATCGCTTTGACTTGACCATTGGCTTGTGGATAATAGGGCATTGAGTTATCATGGCGAAGACCCAACCTTTCTGTAAGTTCGGACATCATAAAATTCCTAAAGTGGCTACCGTGATCAGTGACGATAGCTTGGGGAACACCAAAACGAGCTATGACATGATTAAAAATAAACAATGTTGCGGTCTTTCCAGTATTGTCGAATGTCGGCATCGCCTCGGCCCATTTCGTAAAGTAATCAATGGCTACAATGATGTAACCATGCCCCCGACCGAGTGAGGGTGACATGTCATGAAATCGATGCCCCATTTCGCAAAAGGACCAACTGAGACCACAGGATGAAGAGGAGTAGGATGTGACCGAATTTTCTGATTGTAGGTCTGGCAGGCATGGCATTTCTGAATGGCGATAATGCAGTCGTTAAACAAAGAAGGCCAAAAATACCCTGCGCATAAGATCTTCTGGGCAGTAGCATACCCAGACATATGACCACCACATGCTCCAGAATGGCAGTCATTCAGAGCTTTCTCGGCTTCGTCAAACATTAGACAACGTCGAAAAACAGAGTCAATCCCTCGACGGTAAAGAGTATCCCCGAGGATAATGTATTGACGAGTTGGATAGCGTATGCGATGTCGTTCAGTACTAGACAAAGCAGGTCGAAAATTTTGGGTTTGGAGATATATAATGATATCCCCATACCAAAGATCATCAGTGCTAATAAGGAAAAGAGATTCATCGGGTAATGAATCAACTACTACATTTTCCATTGCAGAATGGGGAAAATCGCATATCAACTCAGCAAAAACTAATGACTTCTTGGACTTGGCGCAGTCGAATTCCAAGTCAAACTCCTGGAGTATCACAATCCATTTGGAGTATTTTCCCCCTAGCAATTGACGTGTCAAAATATGTTGCATAGGGTTGCAATGAGAAATCACCGTAGTCTTGAGTGAGAGAATATAGTGCCGGAAGCGTTGGACGGCTTGAACGACAGCCAAGGCCAGTTTTTCAGCATGTTTATACTTGATTTCAGTTGGTGTGAGACTCTGACTCAAGTAGTAAATAACATGTTCATCGTGTGCATCATCCTCTTGGACGAGAACCATGCCAATAGTGTACTCCGAGGTAGCAAGATAAAGGAAATAATCGCGACTGTAATCTTTGTTGCTCCCGCTTCACTCTAGTGCTCTCGTGTAGCCAAGACCGAGAAAACACAAACCAACCAAAGTGAAGAAAGCACAATCTATTCAACAGTCAATCTATGTATATGATCAAGGAGTTATACAATAAAGTGGAAATAGCTTTATGGGAAAGGGACATGCTACTGCATCATATTAATGGAAAGTAAAGATTACAACCTGAGCCTTGATGTTGCAAACTTCCTTTCGATGGCCCTTGGCTCCGACACACACACTTTCTCACTTGCATGAAGAATATCAACTCCTTTGGATAACTTGTTGGAGTATCCAAGCTGTTGTAGCTTTAGTCCTTCACACAATTCTTTCACCAATTCTCCAATGAATCTTTCTTAACATTTTCCATGAGAATTCCCTCAATATATAGGAGAAAATGAATTAGTTACTTGGATAAGAATGATCCCAAAATATCAGGGAATCCAGTACTAGGATAATCATTCGAATGCCATCTCATCCTTCTAGAAGATTCCCTTCTAGAAGCATCGACAATTCATCTTTTTCCTTGCTTTAGAAATAGTTCGCACCCTAGCAGTTCAACACAGTGCGAACTTCTCACACCCTGGCTTAAGGCAGCCTGCGAGAATCATGCATTCTCGTAGGAAAATATACTAGCAGCCCGGGAACAGTCTTCAAAAATGAGTTTTCTGGAAGAGATGAAAATAACTTTTTCTCAGGAGAAAGTTCTTATGAAGAGCCTGGGTACACCATCATCAATACATCATCATGATGACCAAAATCATGGGTAACATCTAGTGTTTTTTGGTGACAAATGATTTTTCATTCTGCAAATAATTTGAAAAAGAAAAAGAAAAAAGAAAGAAAAGAAAAGAGGGCATAAAGGAATTTCAATAAAAGCCCTATGCAATAATAGTAACTTGGTCCATACCTTTCAAGCATGGCCAAGTTCTTTTTAAATTGATGTTGATAGGATAGTGAATGAGTTTGGCTAAATAGTTTAATCTTAGCCAAAGTATCTAGGTTAGATTAGTGAATAAATCTGGCTAGACTGTCTAATCTTGGTCAGATAGCCCCAGGGTAGAGTAAATTCTTAACCCAACAGTCTAATCTGGGTTAATCGTCATACGAAGCTAGGTTAGAATATAGGCTAGTTGCTTTATTACTTTATTTCAATAAGAACCAGTTTGATGATCAATGTTGCACCATGTTTCAGATGTTTAAAAATGGTGTTGGTCAAGCCCCATGGTGGTGTCTACTTGAAAAACCTTGGAAAAACCCATAAAATGAATTTATCCTAAGTTCTTCCCAGTGCATGTGTTTTCTGCTCCCCACTTATGCTCCTTGCACATATCAATGGTCCTGATTGTGGCGCCCAGATCTACGGTGAAAATATTTTTCCGGAACCCCTCGACCGTTCTACCTTTAACGGAGGGGAGGGGGGGGGTTCTGGAATTGCTGATAAGACCCGCGAGCATCTGGACGGCCTAGGCTCGAGCGCGCAGATCTACGGTCAACATTAGATTCCGTATCCCCCGTCCATTCTGCCTTTAATGGAGGGGGGGGGGGTCCGGAATGAGTGGTAAAAAGCGTGCAAAGATCTGCGGCCATGAAACAAGCGCTCAGATCAATGGCTCAAAATGTTTTTCGGACCCCCCCGAATGATCTGCTTTTAACCGAGGGGGGAGGGTGTGGAATGTAATCTTCTCTCTAGCAGGCCCCTCTTTATACATGGCATCAATTTAATGGTCCCGAGTTCCATCACCGCCTACTGTCTGACATACATTCGTCAGATCTTGACGTCACTGTCCACCTTTATGAAAAGGGTCATGTCCCAAAAACTTCTGTCAGTCCTTTCCCCTTAGTCACTTGTGGCAAGCCCCATCACCATTACTTTTATCCCAATCGATCTCTGCCACGTCACCTGTCAGTATTCCCTCAGTTACCATCACCGACCATCTCACATCCCAAATGATCCGTTGGCCATTTATTACTGGATAACCTATCCGTTATCTAGCTGACCTGTCTCTGACACCCAACGGACACCCGTTTACTCAAAACTACCCTCATTCTCCCTTTTCTCACCATTTACCACTCATCGCACCAGAGATTTTTTTTTTTTTTTACTCAGTTGACTCCTCCGTTACAGTTAGTTGCCCTCATCCACAGTCAGTCACCCCCACTAACGTTGTTTGTCTTGCAGATACTGTTGCAGAAACGGTGACAAAGTCCAAATAAGTAGAAGGAGAGGAAAATCTGTTTCTCCGGCCTCCTGTCGACCTTGACAGGATCCCACTGGTCGACAAAGACCGTTTAATCAAAGATAGAAAGTATGATTTTGATTTCGTAGACCTTCAGTTCTGGCTCAAGGAAGTCTTCCTGGACCAGAGTGATGAAATTAGACTCTGGGAGTCCAATTTACCCCTTTACCTCTTCCCTCAGATTCACCCTTTCCTAGAATTCGCCCTCAAGTGCCAAGCCCACTACATTCCCGAGAAAAGAGTCGTCGTCTCCTCGTCCGGAGAGATTCTTTTCCTCATCACGCTTGAATCCATAGACCAGATAATGAAAATCCACCGAGCCGACTCTGCGTCACCCTTCATACTGGAAATTCTTAAAGAATTATACCAGAAAATGACATTCCCCCAAAGAGCTCAAATATTCGAGCTTTTCCTTCCCCCATCCGCTCAATTCCCCTCCACAAATCCTCCTTACCCTTCCTCCATGTTCTCGACTAAAGGAAACCAGATCATCTCATCCCTTTATGCTTTGTTAGGATACTATTCCGATCAGTGGGTAGATGAACCCATTCTGGGCTTTCTATCCATCTTCTCTACCGATGAAAAGCCCACCACCAAGTTTGATTTCAACACTTTTCTGGCGGACAATATTCACGAACAGTTCGTGAATTTCGCCATGGAATGCATGTTCAAATACTCGTCCATATTGGCATACTTGTTTTAATCTTCTTCCAAGAGGACAAGTTCATTTTTTTCCATGCAGAAGATGGATGGAGATGGCAGACCCCAGGCACTGACAGCATGGACCTCCTTGCTCAAGCACAACTCCACAGAGTTCAGTTTCAAGGAGTTCATTGATGAGTTCTACCACCCTATGGTAAGTATGCTAGGCGACAGGCCTGAGCCTCGGATAAATGATGAAGTCCAGAGGATCCTACATCTCTCAGATAACACAAAGAAAGGGGATTGGTATTTTCATCAAGATTACACCGAGATCAGAGTATATGGGTGCGAGTTGGAACCATATAAGATTCCCAAGTATCTGCCTGTTAGAATTTTTTCTTTGGAATATATAAGGCAGATAATAAATTACGATGATATTCATTTTGTGTCACTGAAGAAAAAGCAACATCTTAGAATCAAGGGGCAGATTGGCTCCTTCATCTGCAACAATCGTGGTGTTGGGGAAGAATCAGATAGGATGCTGAGGGAAATGAAGTTCTCCATGAGCTTCCCATGGAATTATGATCCATGTGGGATCATCTCAGAGATGAGGGTGAAGAACAAAAACATCCCATATGTTCATGAGTCCAGGCCTGAAGTCGAGAAGTTCGCAAATCAGACAGCCTGGGAGCCTAACTCATTGATCAAAGTAGAATAGAAAGATCCCCCAACCACTGTGTCACAAACCACCATGCCACAGGTCCTGAAAGAAAAAAGGCCTAGGCAAGTTATCTCCGCTTGTCACAGAGGTATCATCTGAAGAGTTCCAGCTGCATACTAAGAGGCCTAAGACTATGTCAGTTCCTAGCCCGACTGGAGAAAAAGAAGCCTCGTCTACAACAGTGACCAAGGTTGATAGGCCACCCTTCGGTTCGAGCCTCCATAAGGTCATGACCTCAGCAGTGTCGGAAAAATATACATATTCTCCATTGACCACCCAGCCAGGCAAGGTGGGAACAAAACTGAGTATCTTCGAAAAGTATGAGTTGATCAAGAAAAGGAACCAGACCTTGACCAGCAGTACTTGCGCCTAGTTCTGGAAGGAGACGTCGACTGCGCAACATAGGCTATTGTCGGCATTTGACACCGAGAAGGGAAGAATGCATATGTAATTCCTCCAGGCATAGGTACCAGATCCAAAGGTGATCATTGACTACAAGAGGGCCACCTTCGAATTCCAGACGAAGGACGTGCATCTGGCCGATCAGATGGATCTGCACAAGAAGATAGGGGAAATGGTCTTTTAAATGCTGGCGCATGATTCCACTACTACGTCCAGACTGCAAGTGTCCCTGAACAATGTTCAAACACAACTGAAGTTGGAAAAGATATCATCCTTTTCCAAGGACAATAGAATAAAAACTTTGGAGGATTTGGTCCTCAAGATCGGTTACGATCCTGCGAACATGAAAGTAGCTGAGGAAATGATAAAGAAGAAGAATGCTGACATAGCCTCCTTGAGGAAACAAATGAAGCTCCTGCCCATAGAGGATTCACAAGCAAAGGAGATAGAAGAGAAAGAAGGAGATAAAGATGAAATGCTCAAGCTACTCATGGAGCATAATGCATAGCTAAAGGAGATGGAGGTTGAGATGGAAAAACTAGTAAAAGAGAAAGAGAAACTGAAACCAATGGAGGTCATTCCATTGAGTGCTATTCCAATTTCAGGAGTGAGCACAGCACAAGTGACAGAGGTCCAATCAATAACTCCATTGACATCCCTGGAGAAGACAACCGACCTGGCCAAGTCTATGGAAAAGATGAACCTGCAGGAAACAGAGATCAGCAGGCTAAAAAAGGAGATTGAGAACCTTCAGGAACTCAAATCCTCCTTTCAGACCAGCCTCTCCAAGGAAAAGCAGGTGACAGATCAACTCAAACAGGAGTTACAACAGCTCCGGAAGAAAACAGTGGCAGGAAAAACTTTGGCCGAGGTTAGAGAAAGTGTATGGACAGACATCACCAAGTCCATGAACGAGATATGGTCCATGATACAGATCATGTTTGAGCAGAATGAATTGGTACAAAGAAGCAAGCAGGCCATTGAGAAGATCAGATCAGAATTGGGAGAGATGCCAACACAGGCGAACGAGATCATCAAGTTACTGAATTCTAAGACCAGGGAAGAACTGGAAGAGATGAAAATTGAATACAGAATAGAGACCATCCTTGAGGTCAAAAGAGTTTTGACCAAGAGAGGATTAATGCTTAAGCTGGAAGAAAAGGTTCAGGCCATGGATTCTTCAGTAAGATTGAGGCTCTCTAGAAGAAAGGTCTTCCTGGTCTGAAGGTAATCAATGATAAATTGATGACACTCCCAGACTACAAGAAGAGATTGGCCAATGTGGCTAAGGACAGTTCAAACTTTGCAGGAATTCAAGGGAGCATCACTGCAAGGCATTCCTAGATGCCCTTCAGTGGGACATCAGTATCCAACATGAGATTTGATACATCTTCCTCACCAAACCTACCTTCTCTAAGTACACAGAAATGGATGAAGTGTATCGAAGGCTACTCAAAGTCAACGTGCCCAATCATCTTCGATGGGAGGACCTCTGTGATCTGATTGAGTGGTAGATGGGCTCTCCCAGTCCAGTCAGTTGTCCAGTCAGATGAGGTCATGCAGAGGCTTCATCAACGGTCCACCCAGAAATTAGCGTGCAGTTACACCACATCATCAAGTAGTTCCTAGATTTAGGAAATTTGTTAAGTTAGTTAGGCTAAAAATAGATTTAGCACGTCCTGGTTATTAATGACAGGGTCATTTGTAATTTGAGTTATAAATACTTCACCTTTCGAAGTATTGAGGGTTGTTGATCTTCACACCCTAAAGCTATCAGACTGTAATATTTTTGAAGAGATCTTCCATTAATAAAAAGGAGGCACTTTTACAGGATTCTTGCGTGTATTCACTGGTGATGTTTTTCTCTCTAAGTTGAAAGTTATTCTCGCTTTGTTATCATGTTGTTTTCTGGATCTAATCTTTAGAAGTAATGAAAGTTGCAGGATTTATCTCGTATACCCTGTTTTTGACTTGAAATATTTTAGTGTTTTATCTTCTGGTGTTTTCAATAAAGAAATTCTTAACTGCTTCTTTGTTGAAATTATCTTTCTCATCTTTTCTATTTTTCATCATTTATGCTACTGAAGAATCCAGTGATTATATTATCTTGCCCTGTGAAAGTTTCCCTTTGCGTTTCTGGTTTGGATTTCATATTTTTATTTAAAACACAGACCCCATAGCCCAATGGATGTGTAGACTGTGACGCAGACCACACTCCACAGAGCACGTCTGCCTCCTCAGGACCTTCTTATGCTCTCGGCCCGAAGAACTTCAAGGTTCTTCCAATCCCTTATCAGGACCCCTCAATACCCACAGAACTCTCTCCACGATGTCCCCTTTGCCTTTATCAGGAAATCGGGTTTCGCGTTATCGCGAAACTCATGGGCACGTTCCTCGTGCTACACAAAACCCCGAAACTCAATGGGTCTCAATGCCAATACTTCTTCGTTCCTGTCGGGGATTTCCCTATCGAGAAATCGGCATATGCAATGTCACGTTTCACTAGCACCACAAATCTCCGAACCCCGATTTCGCGATGGTGCCTCTCTATGCTCCAAGCCCCTTTCAGGTTAGCCCCTTCCGCATATGACCTGGCGGTCCACGAGACCACGACCTTATCCCTGTCGGAGTTTCAGACTTCGCGAAGTGGCAATGCGTAGAACTTACGTTCGTGGGACTTTCGATCCTCCGATCCCTGATGACACATGTCCTCCTTTATTGCGCTCTTGCAGCCCGCACGCTATCGATGGTTGCCGAGATATCGCCTCTCGTGACCTCGCAAACCTTGACGCAAATCTTCGCGGCTCCAACTCACGAACCTTTGAGCTCACGATATGTCGATGCCACCTGTCGCCATCTCCCTACAAGGGATGACCTCCCAACACCTGTCCTCCACCAAATGGTGTGACTGTGGGACCGTCGCATTTCTTGAAATCACGGTTCCTCCTGCTGCAATTCTGTTGTATGCGAGAATCCTGAAATGCCGAACCCCGACTCCCCGAGATATCGCACCACGTATCCCTGCTGTGATCAATGACCCTGGTCCTCTCGAGATTTCGTGGGTCGCGATTCCTTTCCACAAGAGTTCACGACCACTAAAACCCCGATATCCCGAACTCCGAATCTCTGGGATCTTCCTCTGCTCCTTCAGAATTAAACCCGGTGCAACTCTCTTGAGATCTAACGGTCGACGGGACTTTGTGGATTTCGTCTACAAGTTCTGACCATCAGTTCCTCCTTCTTGAGGACTTCTTGAGAAGGCTAAGTGTTCCTTCTCATCGCTTTCTCTCCAAGCCTGCGCTTGCAACTCCTACTTGAATATTCTTCGACACAAACCTCCTATGCTCCCTTTCAATGATTATCATGAAGGTTCTATACCTCTTGAGATTTTCCCACTCAGATTCCTTCAGAGGAATTTGTGCGCACTCTTCGCGCTTGACATTCAACAACTTCCCAAGTATTGAATCTTTCAGACTCTACGCACTTCCTGCAGCAGCAGTCTTCAACTTCCTTTGCTCAGATTTACAACTGAGACTTCTTCTTCAGCCTGCGCACTCCTTGCATGACTTCAACAACCTAATTCCACTTCTAGGTGAATGAGAACAAATTCAAACTGTTGAACCTTCATCAACGCACTCCTTGCAGATGGATTCAACTGCACACCTTGCAGGAATCTCCTGGCTCAGATAGAGAAACAATTGAAACTCATTCTATCTCCCCTTCAGACTTCAGTTTCAAACATGAAATCACATGCACAACATATATACAAAGCAAATGCATATCCAGAAAGCAAACATTCATAAGCACATGAACAATATACACAGAGAAACAACACCAGCCATGATTTTGAATCAGAACTCCTTCTATTAATTCAAACGCCTGTAGATGGGTGTTCTTCACAATTTTCTCTGATTGCTCCTACTCTTCTCCTGAATGATTTTTTTTTTCAATAATGCTCAGGCTAATGTTACAATGTACAAAGGAGGGTGTCTATATCTGTTTTCCCTCTCGAATCTCTAAACTGTCTAATCTGGAATTAAAATCCTATCTACCTGCATTAACTAAAGTAAATGCCTCCTATCTACTTCAGACAAGAGCATAAGGCTCAAGGTCTGATACAATATACAATGCACCTCAATAAATGCATCATTTACACATTGGCGCATCATCTTGGATGAAAATTCAAAAAATTTCGGTTGGCCTTGTCGAGTTGTTCCTTGTCTTTCATGCTGGCTCGCTTGATGAGTTGGTGATGCTCCTGCATCATACTCCTCGGCTTGAAAACTTTCATGGGCTCCTATCCATGAGCTCCTACATGGTCTGTCCATGCCTTTGAATCACTACTTCTATCTCCCAACTGGCATCTTCCACTGGATGATTTTTCCACTTGACCAGATACTCAAAATACTGCTTTCGCCTGGTCTTCTTGCTCACTCTCTTATTAAGTATACGTTCCATCTGTGGCTTTTCTGCAATCAGCATCTTCTTCTGCCACTGGATTTATGGTTGTTCATCATTTCCATCTCCTGCTTCCTCAGCCTTATATGGATATAAGTCCGAGACATTGAATGTCGGAGATATTCCAATCTCAACCGGCAATTCAATCTCGTAAGCATTGTCTCCCAATTTCTTTAGGACTCTGCATGGCCCAATTTTCTTCATTTTCAGCTTGTTGTATGTTCCCCTTGGGAACCTTTCTTTCCTCAGATGTGCCAGAACCAGATCGCCAACCTCAAATTGAAGTTGTCTCCGATGCTGATCCGCTCTGCGCTTGTACTCCTAGTTCGATTCTGTCAGTTGCTGCTTCACCCTGCTGTGAAGTTCCCTCATCACCTCAGCAAATTCTTCAGCACTTGCGCTCTGAGTCATTATTTGTTCCGAATCCCTCAGCTCCAAAACACCTTTTGGCTGTCTACCATATACTATCTCAAACGGAATTTTCCCTGTGCTTAGATTCACCAAATCATTGTAGGCAAATTCTGCCTGTGGCAATATGCTATCCCAGCTGTTGTGGTGCTTCGTCACTAAGCTCCTCAGCAAGTCCCCTAGACTTCTATTGACCACCTCGGTTTTCCCATCTGTGTGAGGATGATAGGCAGAACTAAACATCAAATTAGTTCCCATCTTCTTCCAGAGTGTCCTCCATAAATGTCCAATGAATTTTGTATCCCTGTCTGATACTATGCTTCTGGGTAAACCATGAAGTCTAACGATCTCCTTGAAAAACAAGTTTGTGATGTGAGTCGCAGCACTGGTCTTTTGGCATGGGATAAAGTGTGCCATTTTGGAAAACCTGTCAACCACCACAAAGATCAAATCATGTCCTCTTTGCGTCCTCGGTAATCCCAACATGAAATCCATGCTGATTTCATCCCACGGCCTGTCGGGTATGGGTAACGATTGATAGAATCATGTATTCTTCTTCCTGCCCTTTGAATGCTGGAAAATTCTGCACCTGTCAACAAACTTCTTGACATCTGTTCGCATCTTCGGCCAAAAGTATGCTTCGCTCAGCTTTGCAAATTTATTGTCATGGCCAAAGTGCCCTGCTAAGCCTCCGTTGTGCTTTTCTTTCAACAAGTTCTCCCTCATGGAGCAATTTGGAATACATAATTGATTTCCTCTGAACAACAATCCATCTTGGATTATGTAATCTATCCACTAACTTCTGTCTTTGAGAACTGGGTTCTCAGCTGCTCCATACGCCTCTGCAAAATCTGCATCACCTGCATACATCTCCCTGAGATCATCAAAGCCTAAAGTCTTGACTTTGAACTCCTACAACAACAAACATTTCCTGCTCAACTTATCAGCCACTTTGTTAGCAGTACCTGAAATATGTTTGATAACAAATGTAAAATTATGCATGTATTCTACCCATTTAACATGCCTCTGATTTAATTTCTCCTGCTGAGTTACATACTGCAATGCATGATTATCACTATATAAAATGAATTCCCTTGGAATCAAATAGTGTCTCCATTTTTTCAATGCCTGTATGATGGCATAAAATTCTTTATCATATGTGGAGTATTTTTTCCTTTGCCTCATTCAGCTTCTCGCTGAAATAATCAATTGGTCTGTCATCCTGACTCAAGACCGCTCCTATGGCAAAGCCACTCGCATCACATTTCACCTGGAACGTCTTTTGGAAATCTGGAAACACCAACACCGGTTGCTCTGTGATCTTACGCTTCAACAGATTGAAGCTTTTCTCAGCCTCTTCAATCCAATGAAAATATTTATTTCTTTTCCTGACTGTGTCCATCATTGTTGCGCTGATTCCGCTAAAATTTCGGATGAAATTCCTGTAGAAACTCGCCAGTCCATGAAAACTTGTCACCTCGAAAACATTTCTCGGTGATGGCCAATTTTTAATTACTTCCACTTTACTTGGATCCATCTTCAATTCATTTTCCGATATGACAAACCCCAAGTAAATGAGTTTTGTCTTCATAAATGAAGATTTCCTCATGTTGATCAACAACTTCTCTTGTTGTAGCTTCCGCATTACTGCAGCTAAATGCTTCATATGTTCTGCCTTAGTTTTGCTGAAAATAAATATGTCATCTAGATAAACAATGACAAACTTACCTATGAATTCTTTCAGCACTTCGTTCATTAACCTCATGAATGTACTTGGCGCATTCGTCAAGCCAAATGGCATGACTAGCCACTCATACAACCCTTCGTTGGTTTTGAAGGCTATCTTCCACTCATTGCCTTCCCTCATGTGAATTTGATGGTATCTGCTTTTCAAATCGACCTTTGAAAAACATTTGGCTCCACTTAAACAGTCCATCAAGTCATCCATTCTTGGAAATGGGAACCTATACCTGATGGTGATCTTGTTAATGGCTCTGGAATCGGTGCACATTCTCCAGCCTCCATCTTTCTTTAGGCTGAGTACCGTTGGAACGACACACAGACTCAAACTTTCCCTGACCAATCCCTTGTCCAATAACTCCTGGACCTTCTTCTTAACCTCCTCGTTCTCCTGAGGTGTCAACCTGTACGCAGCCTTATTTGGAAAACTAGCTCCTGGTACAAGGTCTATGTGGTGACTTACCCTCCTCATTGGCGGCAATGAATGAGGCAGTTCGTCTACCACAATATCAGCGAACTCTTCAAGTAGTTCCTGAATTTCTTCCGGCAAATCATCCACTCTTGTGCTGGTCAAAATGATTTTGGGTTTTCTGACCACAAAGAATTGTGGATCTTCTTTCTTCTTAACTTCTGTAAGAAGCTCCTTCCCACTCATGAGAAGTACCCTGTTGTTCACTTCTAGCTTTACCTCCTTATCTTTTATTGGAAGTAACATATGTGTTCTCCCATTCTTATCCAGGGTATACGTATTCATTTTCCCATCATGGATCACGTTTCTATCATACTGCCATGGTCTTCCCAGCAGTAAATGGAAAAAATCCATAGGAATGACATCACATAAGATCTTGTCATTATATCCCCCTATTTTAATGTCAACTAAGCACTGTTTAGTGACACTCACCTAATGTCCCTTCTGTAGCCATGAAACTTTGTATGGACTCGGGTGATCAGTCGTCTCCAGTTCCAACTTTTCCACCATATCGGTTGAAACGAGATTGTTTGTGCTTCCACTCTCCACAATGACCTTACACTTCATGTCTTTGGTCTTGCATGTGGTTCTGAAAAGTCTGTTCCTCTGAAATGTGTCCTCCACCTCCTTCTCGGGTGTTAAGAGAACTTTACGCATCATCAATGACCTTCCATCTTCTACGTCTTCTGTTTCCACATCTCGCCTTTGTGCCTTAGCGATGTGAGCTTCTCCTCCATCCTTCTTCTTATCCGGACAGTCAAAGGATTTATGGCCGTTTTTCCCACACGTATAGCATGTGATGACTCCGCCTCGGCCTCTTTCTCTACCTCGGGTAAAAGGAATTGTATTGGCGTCTGCATATCCTCCGCCTGTTCCGCGTGTTTTCCTCGTTGTTCAGCGTGTTGGCCTCACTGTGAGCTTCCACCTCTTTCTGTTCTTGCCTAAGGATTTTTCCAGTCGTCCTTGGATTTCTGGAATTTATCTTGGGCAACTGATTTACCCTTGGGCTGACTTCTGCCTCGGCCTCGCTGTCCTAGCTTACGGCTTAGCTTTTCCTCATCTTTCAACACCATCTGATACGCATCCTCCACCATTCTGATGGTTTTCATACTCATCTCATCATGGATATCGTATCTTAAGCTGTTCATATACCTGGCAACCTTTTTATCATCACTCTCCCGATGACCTGCTTTGATATTGAGCTTGTAAAATTCCTCCGTATACTCTTTTACAGTCATTAACTTCTGTCTCAGGTTCTGCATTCTCCTGAATAGTGTGATTTGATAATCCCTTGGGATGAACTTTTCCTTCATCTTCGCAATCATTCGATCCCAGCTTTTAATATTTTGCTTGCCCTTGGAACGTCTATCTGCTTGAAGTTCGTCCCACCATAATGCTACGTGTCCCTTCAATTTTGTAAGAGCATGCCTAACCTTCTTATCCTCTTCGATGTCTTCATAATCGAAGCAGGTGTCAAGAGCTCTAATCCAATCCAAAAGCTCTTCTGCGTCCAAATTACCTTCATAAGTTGGAATGTCCATTTTTGTCTTTGAACTCATACTGGCAACGGCTTTAATCAACCACTCATTGGCTGCATCTTCAGCTGCAACTTCTTCTTTTGGCTCGGCTTCAACTTCGCCTTCGGAGTCACTTATATCTCCCGCACTAGCTGTGCGTCTCTACATTGCCTCCATATCTTAAAGCCTCGCTCGAAGATCTCGTATTTTCCTCTCCATTTATGGATTAGCTACTTGTCTTCCCCTTCTTCTCACCTCCCTATCCTCGGGTTCAGGTGACTGTCTTTCTCTTCTGGGTGGCATGGAGAATTTTCTTCCTCCTCTACAGAAACAAGATATAAATCCCGCTCTGATACCCCTCTGATGTGTATCAAGAAGCTCCTTCTCTTCTTCTCTCCTCTTGCCTGAAATATATAGACAAGAAATATTCTCTGATACCACTCTGACGCAGACCGCACTCCAAAGAGCACGTCCACCTCCTTAGGACCTTCTTATGCTCTCGGCCCGAAGAACTTCAAGGTTCTTCCAATCCCTTATCAGGACCCCTCAATACCCACAGAACTCTCTCCACGATCTCCCCTTTGCCTTTATCGGGAAATCAGGTTTCGCGTTATCGCGAAACTTGTGGGCACGTTCCTCGTGCTACACAAAACCCCGAAACTCGATGGGTCTCAATGTCGATACTTCTTCGTTCCTGTCGGGGATTTCCCTATCGGGAAATCAGCATATGCGATGTCACGTTTCACTAGCACCATGAATCTCTAAACCCTGATTCATGATGGCGCCTCTCTCCGCTCCAAGCCCCTTTCAGGTTAGCCCCTTCCGCATATGACCTGCCGTTCCACCAGACCATGGCCTTCTCCCCGTTGGAGTTTTGGACTTCGTGAAGTGGCAATGCGTAGAAATTACGTTTGTGGTACTTTCGATCCTCCGATCCCTGATGACACCTGTCCTCCTTTATTGCGCTCTTGCGGCCCGCACGCTACCGATGGTTGCCGAGATATCGCCTCTCGCGACCTCGTAAACCTTGACGCAAATCTTCGCAGCTCCAACTCATGAAGCTCCGAGCTCACGATATGCCGATGCCACCTATTGCCGTCTCCCTACAAGGGCTGACCTCCCAACACCTGTCCTCCACCAAATGGTGTGATTATGGGACCGTCGCGTTTCCCGAAATCACGGTTCCTCCTGCTGCGATTCCGTTGTATGAGAGAATCCCGAAATGCCGAACCCCAACTCCTCGGGATCTTGTGCCACGTATCCCTGCTGTGATCAACAACCCTGGTCCTCTCAGGATTTCACGGGTCGCGATTCCTTTCCACAAGAGTTCATGACCACTAAAACCCCGATATCCCGAACTCCGAATCTCTGGGATCTTCCTCTGCTCCTTCAACTTAAACCTGACGCAACTCTCTTGAGATCTAATGGTCGATGAGACTTCACGGCTTTTGTCTGTGAGTTCTGACCGTCGGTTCCTCCTTCTTGAGGACTTCTTGAGAAGGCTAAGTGTTCCTTCTCAGCGCTTTCTCTCCAAGCCTGTGCTTGCAACTCCTGATCGAATCTTCTTCGACACAAACCTTCTATGCTCCCTTTCAATGATTATCACGAAGGTTCTATACCTCCTGATATTTTCCCGCTCGGATTCCTTCAGAGGAATTTGTGCGCACTCTTCGCGCTCGACATTCAACAACTTCCCAAGTATTGAATCTTTTAGACTCTATGCACTTCCTACAGCAGCAGTCTTCAACTTCCTTTGCTCAGATTTACAAATGAGACTTCTTCTTCAGCCTGCACACTCCTTGCACGGCTTCAACAACCTAATTCCACTTCTGGGTGAATGCGAACAAAGTCAAACTGTTGAGCCTTCATCAATGCACTCCTTGCGAATGGATTCAACTGCACACCTTGTAGGAATCTCCTGGCTCAGATAGAGAAACAATTGAAACTCATTCTATCTCCCCTTCAGACTTCAGTTTCAAACATGAAATCACATGCACAGCATATATACAAAGCAAATGCATATCTAGAAAGCAAACATTCATAAGCACATGAACAATATACACAGAGAAACAACACCAACCATGATTTTGAATCAGAACTCCTTCTATTAATTCAAACGCCTGTACATGGGTGTTCTTCACAATTTTCTTTGATTTCTCCTGCTCTTTTCCTGAATGCTTTTTTTTTTCAATAATGCTCAGGCTAATGTTACAATGTACAAAGGAGGGTGTCTATATCCGTTTTCCCTCCCGAATCTCTAAACTGTCTAATCTGGAATTAAAATCCTATCTACCTACATTAACTAAAGTAAATGCCTCCTATCTACTTCAGACAAGAGCGTAAGGCTCGAGGTCTGATACAATATACAATGCGCCTCCATAAATGCATCATTTACACATTGGCGCATCATCTTGGATGAAAATTCAAAAAGTTTTGGTTGGCCTTGTCCAGTTGTTCCTTGTCTTTCATGTTGGCTCGCTTGATGAGTTGGTGATGCTCCTGCATCAGACTGTCTCAACCAACTCTACAAACACTGTGACAACAAAAACCAACCTATTTATTTACCTAGCCTAATATTTAAAATTTGAACTGTTATCCCCGATATCTAGGGATAACTGGGAGATCATGTCTCGAGGCCCACATGATCCCAGACATGGAGTACGAGAGCAGATTGACTTGAGCATGGCCCTTGAGGGCCCATCTTTTCTTCTTCTTAGCCAGACTTGTCCTGTCAGCAGTAACAACCTCCATCACTACCGACCTAGGCTTGCATCAGAAAAGGCTCTTGCTCCATGAGGTAATTGGTCTGAGGTATCATGGTATGTGTCACATTTGATCATTATAAGCTTCTTATGTATGCATTAGATCTCTTTCATTTAAGATAACTGCTTGGATCTTACACTAATCTACTTGAGCATTGTTGGGGTAATTGATGGGGTATCTTAGCAAGTTGGTATTCATGGGTTTTGGTTAGCAACCAAGGGGGGTTTGCAGAACCATCGTTCGCTCCCACCATATTATCACTCTTACATCTTAAAAACCCCGCTCATCCATCCCATTCCCCTAGTCTGGCCATTAGGATGACCATCCAGGGTACATCTTTTCTTGTGGGAAGAAGGGGCTAAAGGCCCAGGGGGTAAAAGCAGCTGGTAAAAGATAAAATCCATAGGAAATAAAAACCTAGATATGCTTCGCCCAGGGGATCCCCGAGAAGGCAATAAAAAGCCTCTCGATAAGAAACTAAGGGACCCTAAGAAAAT
>ML796838.1:370183-391403 GCA_009831015.1 Picea engelmannii
CTTTGCCTTTGTTTAGCCATCATTGACTTCGTCAATAATAGCACTTAATTTGCTCATATATATGATAAAGATAGTCATTTATATCTTGAAGTACTAACCCACTGCAAGCACATATTCTAGTTATTTGTCTTGTCTCGCAAACAAGTGCCATCCAGTGGAAGACTTTTTCTCTTGACTATCTCATACTTGGCTGTAATCTGTGAAAGGGAATCATTTACCTTGATCCATTATCCCTGAGAATTTCTAAAACCCAGATTACATTAGGGACGTCTCCCTTGGACTAGCCCTCCTAAATAGAAAGAGCCCCCCATCGAGGTGACAGTGGGTGGGGAAGCTCCTGTTACGCCGGTTTTAAGCCTTGACTCAAGCTGCCTAAACCCTTCCTACAAACCGTGCAATAACATGAACCATAGCTAAATCATATAGAGAGATCCCTCTCTGAAGTTTGAAGGGCTAGATCCCAGCTTCAAAAGCGGTTGGATAAAGTTACGTTAGTAGATTTCTTCTATTTTCAACCTCTAGGAAATTTACCGAGTGCTAACATAGTGGTGACTCCACTGGGGAAGAACATATAAAATTTATAACTTCATGTTTTCTTTCCCTAAAAGAAAGTTTGTTCCTAAAAGATTGCAAATTTGAGAAGAAAGTAATGTTTAGAGGTTGATTAAATTTGTACATATTATTTTCGAACTCATAAAACTAAAAAAAATATATATATAAATCAAAAATAAATCTGGCTCCCAAGAAAGTTTATACTCGATCTCATGTAGACCCAGAACCTGCGATAGTGACAGATAACCCAGAATAGTTGCTTAGGAAAAAGACCGTAGCTGAAGGTTCAGTGAGTCATACTCCCTTACATAAGTCCCTTTCCTTTTTAAGGGAACCCATTGCCTTTCAAAACCCTGACTTTGACACCTTTTCCCAACAAAGCCTGGTTAGAACACAGTCTGATAGTTTTTGACTGAAACCATTTTCGACCCAACCGTTTTGCAACCACGAACCCCTGAAGTTTTGCCTCCCATTGCTAAACCGCAAACCACTCCCTCAGTACTATCTAGTCCCTCCTCGTCCTCATCTTCAGTCACTACCTCGTTGATCCTCTAGTCAGTTATCACACCTCCTCCACCCATCATAGCGGCTAGATATGCTCCCTTGGTGTTGGCTTCCCCTCTTCATGCCATGCCCCAAGACTATCAAACGAGACTTCCATAGTTCGATGCAACAAGACCTTTGAGTGCACAGCAACATGTTGATAAATTGAATGATTATTTTGATCTACATGAAGTAGATGAGGATGATGTTCAAATGAGACTGTTTGCCCAAAGTTTGACAGGTGACGTTAAAAAATGGTACAAAGGTTTACGTGTTGGCTCCTTCCTTGACCTTACCTCATTCCAAAGGATTTTTCTAGATAGATGGGAGGTAAATAAAAACCCTCTCCAAATATTGTCAGAATACGAAAATATTAGAAGAAATCAAGGTGAGACAGTACAAGATTACTGCACTCATTTCAATAACCTATACAATGCAATCTCAGATGAAATCAAACCTCCATAGGGTTTGGCATTGATAAAATTCCCTGATGGTTTTGATGCTGACATGTCATACCAACTAAGGGAAAGAAATTCTACCACCCTGGAAGATATGCAGAAAAACGCAATAAGTGTGGAAGCCAATCTGTTGGCAAAAAGGGCACGCCAAAGGTCAGAGAGGAGAGTCACAATTAAAGAAGAACCTTCCACATCAACCTCGGATTCCAAATTGGATTCTTTGGCCAGAGCAATGGAAATAATGATGGAAAGACTTACTGTGTCAGAAAGAAATCCTCCAAGAGACAACCCACCTGCTCCTCAGGTTCGGAATCCTAACTTCGGGAGAAACCCTCCTCAAATCAGACAGAGAGATCCTAGGGATCAAAGAGAGCAGAGAGGTCTGGATCAACAGATCAGACCTCCCCTACAAGAAAATTATGTAGATGAAGGGGAGGAAGTGATTGAGGAACTAGAGGATACTCACATAAATCTCATGGGCATTCACGATAACGAAGCTATTTTCCTTACCCAAGAAGAGAAAGAACTTTTTCTTCTCAATCAAACAAAAGTAAGTGAAGAAGATGAAGATGTAGAACAATAGGCATTCAAAAATGCCATTTTGGAGGTACATCGACAGTATAACCTGCAGAGTAAAAAGACAGAAGGGAGTTCCCCAAAAAAGACGATTGAAATGAAGAAGGTGACCGAAACCAAGAAGGCCTCTGAGCCATCTGCCGAGAAGATTCCTGAAAAGAGCACTGTCGAAGTTCCCACGAAGAAAATCCTTACTATTCTGAAAAGATCGTCACAATACGAGGTCTCACCTACTAATCCACCAAATACTTCTGGCCAGAAGAGTATGGTGGACAAACTAGAATTGATGAGCCAAGGCAGAACTCCTACACCTTTCAGCCTTGAGGGGGAACTAGCCAAAGTAAAAATTCCCATTCCGCTTTCTGATTTGATGAACAAAGATGTTTATCATTCACAGGTGATTAAAGCACTAACCATTGAACCTGACATAGGCACGAAGGCCTTAACCATTGGATCAGCAAATCATTCAGATATTGTGAACCTTACAAATGATCAACCTGAACTTCTGTTCGGACTTGAAGTAGATGGTCGAGACGATAATGGTGATGTCTCTCCTTTTTAAATCAGTCTAAACATACATGACCTGATCTTGCATAACTCTATGTAGGATTCGGGTGCTTCCCACAATCTGATGCCTAAAGTAGTGATGGAGAAACTGGGACTGGAGGTCACCAGACCTTATAAATATCTACATTCATTCGACTCCAGTAAAGTTAGATGCATTGGTCTGATCAAGGACCTATGTATCACCTTGGTTCAGATTCCTGCAAAGAGCATGGTAATGGATGTGGTAGTTACCGACGTCCCTCCGAAGTATGGGATGTTGCTATCCCGGTCTTGGGGGGCTAAGTGGATATGTCTTATGGCACTATCCCAGTTTTCGGGCAACAAAGAAGGCTATACAGAGAAAAATTGATGAAATACATGGTCAGTAGCTAAGAAAAACTGCACAACTACCCTCTTTACTCCGCACATTCCGACTTGGATTCTTTTATCTTGTACAATGATGGTGACATGGGAGAACAAGATACTCAGCTGGGAGAAGATACATCTAGTCCGTATGAAGGCCAAGAAATCAGTGAGGTAACAAGGATGAAGAACGTGATAACTGAAGAATTATCGGCAGATTTATGGAGCATGGATTTTGATGGAGCAGTAAGCAAAGAAGCAGTCGGAGCAGGAGTTTGGCTGCATAATCATAGAAACAGGTATTCAGAAAACCATTCTTACAAATTAAATTTCCAATTCACTAACAATATTTCCGAGTATGAAGTCTTGATGCTCGGTCTGAAGCTTTTGAAAAGAGTTGGTGCTAAACAGATTATGGTAAGAGGTGATTCTGAGTTGATAGTCAAGCAAATCGAAGGTGAGTACGCTGCAAAACACCCACGTCTTAGAGATTATAGGAATGTTGTTCTTGATGCCCTTAGATGTTTCACTGAAGTTGACTTGCAGGTAATGCCGAGGGGACAAAACATTTTGGCGGACGGATTGGCTACGTCAACAACCACATGTAAGATTCCTTTCCGCTCGATGCACCCGTACACGGTAGAGGTGAAATGCAGACCAACCGTTCTTGACAATATCAGGTATTGGAAAGTTTTTGGTAATGATGATCAAATCGAAGACTTTTTGCAGTGTAAAAATGATTTTGAATGTACAAATATAGATTTAGAGAACAAGGATGAAAATGTAAATAGATCTGATTTTGAAATTGATAGTGTAAATAGCGTAGATTCAGGAGAATTAGGTGATGATGAGATGGAGACTGATATGCTGCATTTGAAAAGTAACGTTTTACCTGGGGGCCTAGTTCCTTTAGAGGACTTGTTTGATTTTAACGACGTAGCCAAAAAACCAAAAATTGAAGACAATGGACAAGAGGTAGAAGACTGTAATATAGGGACCGAAGAGAAACCCAGGATAGTCAAATTGTCTAAATCATTACCCCCTGAGAAAAAACTCAAATACATTGAGTTGTTCAAAGAATATTCGGATGTCTTTGCCTGGGGTTATGAGGATTTGAAAGCTTATGATACCAACATCATACAACACAGGATTCCAATAAAGGAAGACCAAAAACCATTCAGATAGAAAATTAGGAGGATAAATCCCAAGTTACTCCCTCTGATAGAAAAGGAAATCAAAAAAATGTACGATGCCAAAATCATAGTCCCGTTGCGTTTTTCCAAATGGGTCTCTAATTTGGTCCCTACACGTAAGAAATCTGGGGAGATCAGGCTTTGCATAGATTTCTGAAATCTAAATAAGGTCTCCCTGAAGGACAATTACCCCTTGCCCAAAATGGACCATATCCTACAAAGGGTGGTCGGATCTAGTCGAATCTCTTTGTTGGATGGGTTCTCGTGTTATAATCAGGTCCTAGTTCACCTGGATGACCAAGACAAAACTTCTTTCACCACACCATGGGGCACTTTCATGCATGTGAAAATGCCTTTTGGTTTGATGAACGCTGGAGCCACTTTCCAGAGAGCGATGGATATCGCCTTTGTGGAAGAATCAAGTAAGTTTATTGGGTCTATTTGGATGATGTAACTGTGTTTTCCTGATCTAATGATGAACACCTGTGACACCTCAGACGAGTCTTCGAGAAATGTAGAAGGTTTGGGATTTCTTTAAATCCTAAGAAAATCCTTTTCAGACTAGAGGAAGGAAAACTTCTAGGACACATCATCTCTAAGGACGGAATCAAAATAGACCCTAGAAGAATCGAGGCCATACAAAAATTAGAACACCCAAGAAACATCAAATAATTACAGTCTTTTATCGGGAGAATAAACTTTCTACGAAGATTCATTCCCAATCTGGCAGAGATCCTCAGAAACATTACAAATATGCTAAAAAAGGATGTGAAGATAAAATGGGACTCTGAGTCCAGACAGTCTTTCGAACAAGTCAAACGAGCACTCACAGAGGCCCCTATCTTGATCAGTCTCGATTTTACTAAGGATCTCTATCTTTTTTCTTTCGCTTCCGAACATACTATAGCAGCGGTATTACTACAAAAGAAAAACGAAGGATATGAACAACCCATAGCTTTCTTTTGTAAGGCGTTAAGAGACGCTTCTCTGAATTACAAGATAATGGAGAAACAAGATTTTTCCTTGGTAAAAGCTATAAAATATTTTAGGGTCTACATTCTCCATTCCCATACCATTGCATATGTTCTGAATGTGGTAGTAAAAGACATTTTGACCCAGGACAATCCGGATGGAAGAAGGGGAAAATGGATTGCTGTCATTTTAGAATACCATATAGAGATTAAGCCTACGAAACTAATCAAAGCTCAAGGCCTTGCTAAATTAATGGTTGAATCTAATTTCCATGCTCTTGACATTAATTTTTTAGCTACAGCAGAAGAACAGGGCAAGATGGAGACTCCAAGCGTGAGAGAGGTATTTCTCAACTCTCCATGGTACGCAGACCTTATATTCGTTTTGCAAAATTTACAAGCCCCCCCTGGTTTGACTAAGACTAAAGCTAGATTTTTGAAGTTGAAAGCCTTAAAATTCTGTATTCTAGAAGGCAATCTGTATTGGAAAGATCCTGGAGGTATTTTGTTAAATTGTTTATTGAAAGATGAAGCTGAAAAAGTGTTACAATAATTTCATGCAGGAGAATGTGGTCGCCATCTGAACTGGAAGGTCACAGCCAACAAAATCCTCAAACATGGTTTCTATTGGCCCACCCTGTTCACTGATGTACATCATAAAGTGACTGCATGTCATCAATGTCAGTTGTTTGAAGGCAAAAGGAAACTCCTTCCTCTCCCCCTGAAATCGATCTATGTTGAAGCCCGTTTCTAGCAATGGGGACTGGACTTCATTAGAGAAATACACCCCCCTTCTTCAAGCCAGCACAGGTGGATTCTCACTGCCACTGATTATTTTACCAAATGGATCGAAGAGGTACCAAGCAGGCAAGCCACTGACTCTGTTATTATCAAATTCCTTGAAAATAATATCTTGTCTCACTTTGGATGTCCTAGAAAGATTATAACTGATAATGCAGTTGCTTTTCGGTCGAAGAAACTCATAGATTTCTGCAACCAGTATCACATTGGTTTGGGACATTCCACAGCTTACTACCCTCAGGGGAATGGGCTGGCGGAATCTTCAAACAAAACCTTAATGAACATCATCAAGAAGACGTTGCAGGAAAACAAGAAATCATGGCATAACAAGTTGGTGTTTGCCCTGTGGGCTGACAGACTGACCACCAAAAGGTCAATTGGTATGTCACCATACCAGCTGGTCTATGGCACAGAAGAAGTTTTCCCCACTTCCTTAGGAGTCCCCATCATGAATTTGCTTCAATATGTACAAGCTGAGCCAAATGACTCACAGAGAAGGATCAACCAGATGATCCAGTTGCAGCAGTCTAGGGAAGATGTTTTCAACAAGACTAAGGTAATCCAAGAAAGCATCAAGAAGATTTTTTACAAAAGAACCAAGGAAGATGATTTTGAGCTAGGAGATTTGGTGCTGAGATGGGACGCCAGAAATGAATACAAGGGAAAGCATGGAAAATTTGACAGTTTGTGGAGAGGACCATACATGATCCAAGAATTCAAGGGAAACAACGCTTTCTTGCTGAACAACTCTGATGGGACAGATCTGCTAGGAGGACCTGTAAATGGCAGAATGTTGAAACATTATGTGCCACCTCAGTAGAGACTCAAGTTTTCACTCTCCATTCTACATACCATCTTTATTTTTATTTTTCGCCTGCATTTTCTGAGTGAATAGGATTAGTCAATTGGTTGAAGCCCAAAGAGAAGGCCTTAAGCCACTGACCACTGTTCTTCCAATTCTTGAGAATAAAACCAACGAAGGCTACTAGGCAGAAATTTTTAGAATGACAGGAACCAAGATTCTTGGCACTTCACATGGAAAGTACCATCACCAGGTGGAGCCGTTGTTATCACCCTATAAGTTATAGGATCAACTAGTGACTGGGATATTATCTGTCTCTAGTGTTTTTTGGTGACAAATGATTTTTCATTCTGCAAATAATTTGAAAAAGAAAAAGAAAAAAGAAAGAAAAGAAAAAAGAAAAGAAAAGAGGGCATAAAAGAATTTCAATAAAAGCCCCATGCAATAATAGTAACTTGGTCCATACCTTTCAAGCATGGCCAAGTTCTTTTTAAATTGATGTTGATAGGGTAGTGAATGATTTTGGCTAAACAGTTTAATCTTAGCCAAAGTATCTAGGTTATATTAATGAATAAATCTGGCCAGACTGTCTAATCTTGGTCAGATAGCCCCAGGGTAGAGTAAATTCTTAACCCAACAGTCTAATCTGGGTTAATCGTCATAGGAAGCTAGGTTAGAATATAGTCTAGTTGCTTTATTGCTTTATTTCAATAAGAACCAGTTTGATGATCAATGTTGCACCATGTTTCAGATGTTTAAAAATGGTGTTGGTTAAGCCCCATGGTGGTGTCTACTTGAAAAACCTTGGAAAAACCCATAAAATGCATTTATCATAAGTTCTCCCCGACGCATGTGTTTTCTGCTCCCCACTTATGTTCCTTGCACATATCAATGGTCCTGATCGTGGCACCCAGATCTACNNNNGGGGGGGGGGGGGGTTCCGGAATTGCTGATAAGACCTGCGTGCATCTAGATGGCCCAGGATCATGCGTGCAAATCTATGGTCAACATTGGATTCCGGACCCCCCCGTCCGTTCTGCCTTTAATGGAGGGGGGGGGTCCGGAATGAGTGGTAAAAAGCATGCAAAGATCTGCGGCCATGAAATAAGCACTCAGATCAATGGATCAAAATGTTTTTCGGACCCCCCCGACTGATCTTCTTTTAACCGAGGGGGGGGGTTCCAGAATGGAATCTTCTCTCTGGCGGGCCCCTCTTTATACGTGGCATCAATTTAATGGTCCCGAGTTCCATCACCGCCTACTGTCTAACATACATTCATCACATCTTGACGTCACTATCCACCTTTTTGAAAAGGGTCACGTCCCATAAACCTCTATCAGTCCTTTCCCCTCAGTCGCTCGCGGAAAGCCCCATCACCATGACTTTTATCCCAATCGATCTCTGCCACGTCACCTATTTGTATTCCCTCAGTTATTGTCACCTGCCATCTCACATACCAAATGATCCGTTGGCCATTTATTACTGGATAACCTATCCGTTATCTAGATGACCTGTCTCCTGCGCCCAATGGACACCTGTTTACTCAAAACTACCCTCATTCTCCCTTTTCTCACCATTTACCACTCATCGCAGCAGAGATTTTTTTTTTTTTTTACACCATTGACTCCTCCATTACAGTCAGTTGCCCTCATCCATAGTCAGTCACCCCCACTAACATTGTTTGTCTTGCAGGTACTGTTGCAGAAATGGTGCCAAAGTCCAAACAAGCAGAAGGAGAGGAGAATCTGTTTCTCCCGCCTCCTTTCGACCTTAACAGGATCCCATTGGTCGACAAAGACCACTTAATCACAGATACAAAGTGTGATTTTGATTTCGCAGACCTTCAGTCGTGGCTCAAGGAAGTCTTCTTGGACCAGAGCGATGAAATCAGACTCTGGGAGTCCAATTTACCCCTTCACCTCTTCCCTCAGATTCACCCTTTCCTAGAATTCGCCCTCAAGTGCCAAGCCCACTACATTCCCGAGCAAAGAGCCATCGTCTCCTCATCCAGAGAGATTCTTTTCCTCATCATGCCCGAATCCATAGACCAGATAATGAAAATCCCCCTAGCCGACTCTGCGTCACCCTTCAACCTGGAAATTCTTACAGAATTATACCAGAAAATGACATTCCCCCAAAGAGCTCAAATATTCAAGCTTTTTCTTCCCCCATCCGCTCAATTCCCCTCCACAAATCCTCCTTACCCTTCCTCCATGTTCTCGACTAAAGGAAACCAGATCATCTCATCCCTTTGTGCTTTGTTAGGATACTATTCCGATCAATGGGTAGATGAACCCATTCTGGGCTTTCTATCCATCTTCTCTACCGATGAAAATCCCACCACCTAGTTTGATTTCAACACTTTTTTGGTGGACAATATTCATGAACAGTTCATGAATTTCACCACATAAGGCATGTTCAGATACTCGTCCATATTGGCATACTTGTTCGTCTTCTACCAAACGGACAAGTTCATTTTTTCCATGCAGAAGATGGATGGAGATGGAAGACCCCAGGCAGTGACAGCATGGACCTCCTTGCTCAAGCACAACTCCACAGAGTTTAGTTTCAAGGAGTTCATTGATCAGTTCTACCACCCTGTGGTAAGTATGCTAGGCGGCAGGCCCGAGCCTCGGATAAATGATGAAGTCCAAAGGATCCTGCATCTCTCAGATAACAAAAAGACAGGGGATTGGAATTTGTATCAAGATTACACTGAGATTAGAGTATACAGGTGCGAGTTGGCACCGTATAAGCTTCCCAAGTATCTTCTTGTCAGAATTTTTTCTTTGGAATATATAAGGCAAATAATAAATTCTGATTATATTCATTTTGTGTCACTGAAGAAAAAGCAGCAGCTTAGAAGCAAGGGGCAGATTGGCTCCTTCATCTGCAACAATCGTGGCGTTGTGGAAGAAGCAGACAGGATGCTGAGGGAAATGAAGTTCTCCATGAGCTTTCCATGGAATTATGGTCCATGTGGGATCATCTCAGAGATGAGGGTGAAGAACAAAAACATCCCATATGTTCATGAGTCTAGGCTTGAAGTCGAGAAGTTCGCAAATCAGACAGCCTAGGAGCCTAACTCATTGATCGAAGTAGAACAGCAGGATCCCCCAGCTACTGTGTCACAAACCACCATGCCATAGGTCTCGAAAGAAAAAAGGCCTAGGCAAGAGTTATCTCCGCCTGTCACGGAGGTATCATCCGAAGAGTTCTAGTTGCATACTAAGAGGCCTAAGACTATGTTAGTTCCTAGCCCGACCGGAGAAAAAGAAGCCCTGTCTACAATAGTGACCAAGGTTGATAGGCCACCTTTCTATTCGAGCCTCCATAAGGTCATAACCTCAGCAGTGCCAGAAAAATCTATAGATTCTCCATTGACCACCCAACCAGGCAAGGTGGGACCAAAGCTGAGTATCTTCGAAAAGTATGAGCTGATCAAGAAAAGGAACCAGACCTTGACCAACAGTACTTGCCCCCAGTTTTGGAAGCAGACATCGACTGCGCAACATAGGCTGTTGTCATCATTTGACATCGAGAAGGGCAGAATGCATATGGAATTCCTCCAGGCATAGGTACTAGATCCAAAGGTGATCACTGACTACAAGAGGGCCACCTTCGAATTCCAGACGAAGGACGTGCATCCGGCCGATCAGATGGATCTGCACAAGCAGACAGGGGAAATGGTATTTTACACGCTGGTGCATGCTTCCACTACTGCGTCCAAACTGCAAGTGTCCCTGAACAATGTTCAAACACAACCGAAGTTGGAAAAGATATCGTCCTTTTCCAAGGACAATAGGATCAAGACTTTGGAGGAGTTGTTCCTCAATATCGGTTACGATCTTGCGAACGTGAAAGCAGTTGAGGAAATGATAAAGAAGAAGAATGATGACATAGCCTCCTCGAGGAAACAACTGAATCTCCCGCCCACAGAGGATTCGCAGGAGAAGGAGATAGCAGAGAAATAATGAGAGAAAGATGAAATGCTCAAGCTACTCATGGAGCAGAATCCACAGCTAAAGGAGATGGAGGTTGAGATGGAAAAACTAGTAAAAGAGAAAGAGAAACTGAAACCAATGGAGGTCATTCCATTGAGTGCTATTCCAATTTCAGGAGTGAGCACAGCACAAGTGACATAGGTCCCATCAGCAACTCCATTGACATCCCTGGAGAAGACAGTCGACCTGGCCAAGTCTATGGAAAAGATGAACCTACAGGAAATAGAGATTAGCAGACTAAAAAAGGAGATTGAGAAGCTTCAGGAACTCAAATCCTCCTTTCAGACCAGCCTCTCCAAGGAAAAGCAGGTGACAGATCAGCTCAAACAGGAGTTACAGTAGCTCCGAAAGAAAACAGTGGCAGGAAAAACTTTGGTCAAGGTTAAAGAAAGTGTATGGACAGACATCACCAAATCCATGAACGAGATATGGCCCATGATACAGATCATGTTCGAGCAGAATGAATTGGTACAAAGAAGCAAGCAAGCCATTGAGAAGATCAGATCAAAATTGGGAGATATGCCAACACAGGCAAACGAGATCATCAAGTTCCTGAATTCTAAGAACAGAGAAGAACTGGAAGAGCTGAAAATTGAAGATAGAACAGAGACCATCCTTGAGGTCAAAAGAGTTTTTACCAAGACAGTATTAATGATTCAGCTGGAAGAAAAGGTTCAGGCCATGGACCTAGGGGTACAAATATTCTTTAGTAAGATTGAGGCTCTCCAGAAGAAGGGTCTTCCTGGTCTGAAGGTAATCAATGATAAATTGATGACACTCCCAGACTACAAGAAGAGATTGGTCGATGTGGCTAAGGACAGTTCAAAGTTTGCAGGAATTCAAGAGAGCATCACTTGCAAGGCATTCCTAGATGCCCTTCAGTGGGACATCAGTATCCAACACGAGATTCGATACATCTTCCTCACCAAACCTACCTTCGCCAAGTACATAGAAATGGATGAAGTGTATCGAAGGCTACTCAAAGTCAACGTGCCCAGTCATCTCTGATGGGAGGAACTCTGTGATCTAATCGAGTAGCAGATGAGTTGTCCCAGTCCAGTTAGTTGTCCAGTCAGATGAGGTCGTGCAGAGGCTTCATCAACGGTCCACCCTGTTAGCGTCAGAAGTCACTCCTGGATTGCTTGCAGGAGAAAAGCCTGACACCCATCAGTTTAATGTCACGATTTGTTTATAAGGGGTGATCAAATGGAAGCAAACTCAGAACAATATCATCTCAACTCAGAAACTAGGCCAGGCATGCATGGGCGAGTGAGGTATTAGATAAACTCCAAACAGTGAGTTGTAATAAGGGTGAGTAGGGGGAAGACTTGCATGAGAAGAGTGCGAAGGTCTATCATAAACATCAGGTTCATAACAGACTGGAGAAGAAAGCATTCGAACGCAATATCCTCTTACACTCAAACACCGAAGACCAGAGAATACAACAATGTCACAACAAATCCTTTATCATGACATAACTGCAACAGTCCACGTGAATCATTCGATCATGAACTCTCTGATATAAGATGAAAAATAGATGGAAAAAGGAGAACTGTTTGTCATAAATCAAGAAATCTCAAACACGGATACACAACCCAGAGAACTAGAATGTTTGCTGAAACTTTACAGTCGGGAGCTTAGCTCTACCATCGATCCATACAAAAATGACGAAAATGCCTTCATATACTCAGAACAACAACAACAGCGGAACCAAGACACTGCATTGAAAGATTTGCGTATGCATGGCTTCTGACAGTCAACATCTGAAAGATCGTGCAACTTATGTCAGACACAATCCAAATCCTGACAGTTCTAGTGGCGAATTGACATGCCTTTAATTCATTGCTGGGCTTTCCCATTATGGCGGAGGCGATGTCTAACCACCACCAACCGCTTCAATAACTGCTTCATCGGGATTTAGGATGGCCCGGCCAACTCGGCACTTCTGCAACGTGGAGGGCCTCCCGCGCTGCCACCTGGAATATCCGAATGGCTTGAAGAATAGGCATGGAAGCCAGCGCGAAAGATGGGGCACAACAACGAAGTGATGGGGCCCAAGATAGCAGGGATTGGAGTAAGAAACGATGAGGAGTGAGAGAGGCGACAGGGTCTGACAAGTGGTGGAGGACAATAAGCAGAGGGAGCCGGACACGTGGTGGGTGGTGAGTGGACAATGAGATTGGGGGAGAAGTGAGCGGTTGTCGGAGGATGAGGAAGGGCTAGTGAGGGTGAGCCTCATCGCACGATCAGGAGGAGGACAGGTGGCAAGAGGGAGGATGGTCCACAAGCTGTCATGATGGGAAGGGGGGCCCACATTGGTTAATCGCCGGATGATAGAGGGTGCCCAGGTTGCCTGTGCGCCATTGATCCAGGCGCTTGAACTGTAGCTGCCAGAGAGATGCACCTTCTATTCAGGACCCCCCCCTCCACTTAAAGGTAGAAAGGTGGGGGGGTCCGGAATCGCCTTGCATGTCGTTGATCTGGGCGCTTTGATCTTGGTTGTTGAAGAGGTGCGCCCTGTATTCATGACCCCCCCCTCCGCTTAAAGGTAGAAAGGCGGGGGGGCTACGGAATCCCATCTGCGTCGTTGATCCGGGCGCTATGATCTTTGCCGTCCAAATTTGTCTTTCGTTTAATCATGGGCACATTAGCACCCCAAACTTAGGACAAGTGGGTTTTAACCCATTCTTTACATTCTAACCCCTCTTACAAGAAATATCGCTAACATTCGGCTCCATGGGGGATAGAGTCATCCCTGTGATGCTCTAAGAACTCTTTGCAGATTCAGTGCCTTGCTGTTGGGATATGGAGTCATTTATTAAACTGAAAACAAAACAAAAACAATATTTACAGAAACAAAAGAGCCGACTGCGGCTCACAGAAAACATTTTTTCAAGAAATGCCCATTTACTGGGCCACTAAAAGCTTCTTTTCCTTCCAGATCCTGCAACCTGTAAGTTTTGATCGAACATACTTCAAGGATCTTGAATGGCCCCAACCAGAGGGCATCAAACTTACTGTTCTTGCCCCTGTCCTGCTTGGGTGCGTCCCATTTGAGTACCAGGTCACCCTGCTCGAATTATTTCTTTCTTCTCTTTCTGTCACAAGCCTATTTGATTTTCTGCTGATGATTAAAAGCCCTGTCCATGACCTGTTCTCTGATCTGTTGTACTTCCACCATCTGATGAATCCTTCTGACCACATGGTTGGGCTCTCCTTCAAAGTCTTGGAGGAATTTTTCCACAGATAAGGCGAGTTGAGTGGGGATTATGGCCTCTATTCCATAAACCAGTTGGAAAGGTGAGAGACCCAGGGATTTCTTTGTTGTTACCCGATCAACCCAAAGAACAAATTTAAGCTTTGAGTCCCATGCCCTTTTATTGTCCTCCAGTAGATTTTTGATAAGCTTGATTAGGATTTTGTTGGAGGACTCTGCCAGTCCATTTCCTTGAGGATAGTATGAAGTGGAGTGAACCAGTGAAATCCCAAATTGTTCACAAAACTTGACTAGAGGCTCAGACCTGAAGGGGGCGGCATTGTCAGTGACAATCCTGCTTGGGCAGCCAAATCTGGCTATGATGTCTTCCAAGAGGCTGATGATTACTTTGTGAGAAGTGCTCCTGGTGGGGATGGACTCTATCCACTTGGTGAAATAATCGGTCACAGTGAGGATCCATCTGTGTTGGCCACTTGAGGGAGGATGAATCTCCCCGATGAAATCCAATCCCCACTTTTGAAAGGGTGTCGAAACTACTACCGGCTTTAATGGCAGAGATTTGAGCTGCTGCTTACCTGAGAACTTCTGGCATTGGATGCAAGCTCTGACTTTTTTGCAGACATCAGAGAACAAAGTAGGCCAGTAATACCCAGCCCGGAGGATTTTGTGGGCTGTAATCTTCCAAAAATGATGACCTCCACAGAGACCACTATGGAAATCGAACATCACCTTCTGGGCTTGTTGCGGGTCTAGACATCTCAATAGTATTCCCAGAGGGTCTTTCCAATATAAGGATTGGTCAACGAGACAATATCTGAACACCTTGAGATTTAAAGCTATGGCCCTACTTTTTCCCAATCCATCAGGGGGCTTTAATTCCTGTAGAAAATACAAGATATCCTTGTACCAGGGACATGCTGCTAGTGGTATGATGGTCTGAGAATTCCTGTCGGGTGACTCAGTGTACTCATTGATGAAGTTAATCCCCAAATCCTTTCAATTAGATTCAACCAGCAGCTTGGCCAAACCTTACCCCTTTATCATCTTGGTGGGCTTAATCTCCAGGTCAAATTCCAGGATCTTGGTGATCCATTTACTCCTTCTCCCGTCTATGTTAGGATGTATAAGAATGTCCTTCACAGAGGTTGAAGGGACATATGCATTGATCTTTGAGTGCAAGACATAGATCCTGAAATCTTTGAGAGCTTTCACCAATGCATAGGCCTGCTTCTCCATGATCTCGTACCGGAGTTCAGCATCTCTCAATGCTTTGTTGTAGAAAGCAATAGGTTATTCTCGCCCTTGATCGTTTTTCTGCAACAAGACTGCTGTTACCGAGTCACCAGAGGTGAAAGAGAAAATCAGGAAATATTTAGAATAATCAGAACTGATTAGCACAGGTGCCTTAGTCAACGCTCTCTTTATTTGGGCAAAAGATTCCCTGGGTTCAGCAGTCCATTTCACTTCATTTCCCTTCCTGAGCATGGCTGTGATATGTTTCACCAGCTCGGCAAAGTTTGAGACGAATCTCCTCAGAAAGTTAACCTTCCCCAAAAATGCCTGAACCTCCTTCTTAGAACTGGGAAGTGACAGGGTCTGGAGTGCCTCTACCCTGCTAGGGTCAATCCTTACTCCTTCTGTTGACACTATATGACCTAACATCTTCCCCTCTTTCATAGAAAACAATGATTTTTTGGGGTTTAGAGATAGGCCATACCTCCGACACTTCAGGAAAACTCTTTTTAAGTGGCAGCAATGCTCTTTATCAGTCTTGGAGAAGACGGTGATGTCATCCAGATATATCACTACAAACTGGTATTTCTCCCCGATCAAGGCTATGTCCATGGCCCGCTGAAATGTTGCTCCTGCATTCATCAGCCCAAAAGGCATTTTGGCATACATGAATGTGCCCCAAGGAGTGGTGAAGGTTGTTTTTTCTCTGTCCTCAGGCATGACTGATATCTGATTGTATCCAGAGAAGCTATCAATCATGGATATTCTTGATGCACCGGTTACCCTATGCAGTATGTGTTCCATGTTGGGCAGGGGATAATTGTCCTTTTTAGAGCTCCTATTCAGGTTTCTGAAATCAACACAGAGTCGGATCTCCCCACTTTTCTTTCTCACCATGACCAAATTGGCTATCCACTCAGAATATCTTAGGGGGAAAATGATTTGGGCATCCAACAATTTCTTTAATTCTTTCTCCATGACAGGTAGCAACATGGGATTTATCTGTCTCAGCTTCTTCTTGAATGGCTTAGCCTCCTCTTTCAGTGGGATCTTGTGCTCAATGACTAATGTTTCATACGTCTTGAGGTCTTCGTAGGTCCATGCAAACACATTAGCAAACTCCTTCAGCAACTTGGTATATTCGGCCCTCTGCTCCTCGGTCAAACTCGTTGATAGTTTGACAAATTTAGGCTCCTCAGGTGTGCCTATGTTGCACTCGGCAGTGTCATCATCATCACCTGAAACTTTACCCTTCACTGCCACATCATTTTTGTCGAAAATCCTTTCTAATGGGATAAGTCCCCTCAGAATGTAATTGCTCGGTAGCTGAATGATCTGGTGGTCAGAAATTTTATTTATAAACTCCTTAGGATGATGGTCACCTTCCATGTCGGGATCCTCGTCTATGTGCAATGCAGAAAAGTCATCAATGGATTGGAGAAATTTCTCGATTTCCTAATCATCTTCAAACACCTTCCAATGTTTGACATTGTCTGGTACAGAGGGCCTATATTTTATTTCAACATCAGACCCGACAGTGGGCAGCGTGGGAACTTCAAGCAAGCTAGTTGTGACAACTAAAAAGTCGGCTGAAGCATTTTCCTCCATTGGAATGTAAGAAATATTAAAAGCCAAGAAGAAATTATCAACTAGGTCCCATACCTCATTTCTGTAATTCCTGAGCCGAGGATTCTTAGCCTGATAAACATTTTTTACCTGCTAAATGATCAATTCTGCATCTCCAAACACATTCATCTCCTTGATTCCCATTTCCTTGGCAGCTCTTAATCCCAGAACTAGAGCTTCATACTCTGCCACG
This sequence comes from Picea engelmannii, assembly GCA_009831015.1. Taxonomy (NCBI): domain Eukaryota; kingdom Viridiplantae; phylum Streptophyta; class Pinopsida; order Pinales; family Pinaceae; genus Picea; species Picea engelmannii. Next base: position 387,263 of record ML796838.1, read on the forward strand.
TTGTTGGTGGTGTCAAACTCCAGCTTATATGACAGAGATGTGGTCTCCCGACAGGGTGATATGAATACTACTCTGGCACCTGCACCTATACTGGAGGAAGCTCCATCAAAGAACATCTTCCAAATAGAGGTGGTTGGAGGGGGTGTCTCCTGATTAAGAATGGGCTGCTTTCTGATCTGTAAAGGAGCCTCAGGGGTGTGTGTGAGTTGTAGTAAACTGGAGCCTAAATCAGTGTCCAGGGCATAGATGGGATGGTTGGTAGGGTTGGCTTCATCACTGATTATGTAGGCCATTTGGGCTTCTCTGTACAACCTCCTGTGTTCCCCCCTGAAGACTGGAATGGTGGCATATGTGAGGTCCATCTGCAAGGTTCCTCCAAGTCTCTTAATCCAAGATCTTGACAACAACATGCCAAACTTGGGGGGAACATCAGCTACCAAAATATCCATGACCATACTTTTCATGGGCAGCTGAAACAAAGAAACTACCAGGTCCTTGATAACTCCCAAACACTGAACCCTCCTGGAGTCAAAAGAATAGAGGTCATGATATGCTCGGGTGACTTCTAGTCCTAACTCTTCCATGACAGTTTTGGGCATGAGTTTGTGAGAGGACCCTGAATCCATAAGGCAATTATGTAGTACTTTATCATGTATGTTCAGGGATGTGTAGAAGGGAGGGGATGAATCATCTCTATCTTCTACCATGGGACCTAGGAAAACTGCAGGCCTTTCATCTTGGAGGTTTATGGAGTCTGTGAGAGGGTATGAGGCTTCAGATTTCAACAGCTCGGAAAAGCGTTTTTTGAATTCCCCATGTTTAATTAATTCAGTGAGTGGTACAGGAATTCTGATCTTTTGGATCTCATGTTCGAAATTGAAAGAAGATATAGGCTTTGGGATTTCTCTAACTTCAGGAACATGATTATGGACAATGGGAGAGAGAGGTTGAGCCTTCTTACCTCTGTGAACGTCTGCTACTTCATTAGCAGGTTTCTTTGTTCTAGTAGATGGCTCAGGAACATCAGGTATTGTTGCCCTTTTGTCGGACCTCAGGTTGTACCTACCTCGACCGCCGCTAGCTTTGTCTCCCTTTCTTAATTCATTTAGATGACTATCCATGAGAGACTCTTCATAGGCTGTCCGAGTGAGATGAGGAAAAGGAGGAGTGTCTTCTAAGCAGTGAATTTCAAGGTCAAACTCATCTATTTCTCTTTCCTCCTCATCGGCCACCAGATTGTTCTGAAAAGGGTCCTAAATCCTCTGGTCTTCTCTGTCTCTTCCCCTTTCCCTGTGCATAGTTGGGGGAGCCGCATTATTATTTGGCCTCCTAAAACCTCCTTTATTTTCTGTGTTCTGAGGGCCCTTATACATTTGTTTCCTTTCCACCTTCAATATCTCCACCTCCTCGGTCAAAAACTTCATCATCTCTGTCAGTTCGTTCACTTGAGGGTGAGGCAACGATGGGCCAGAAGTTGAAGCTTCAGATCTTCCGTTTCTTCTGTCTGCATCATCTTTGTTCCTCAGTCTGTCAGCTGCTAATATGTTGGATTCCACTTCTATGGCAGCGTCTTGCATTTGAGCTAAGGAGGTAGCTCTTCTTTCTCTCAATAGCAGGCAGAAATCAGGATCAAATGCACCAGCATATGAAATTTGGGCAGAGGCTTATGAGGGCTTTATCTCTGCAGGGATCTTATTGTACATTTTATTGAATCTCTTGAAGAAGTCAGAGACAAACTCTCCTTCCATTTTCCTCAGAGACCCAAACTCTGTCATGTAATACATGAAATATTTTCTGTCTCCCCATTGCCTCAGGAAAGCATTATCCAAGGCCTCAATGCCAGCAATAGATCCAGGGGCTAATCCTCTGAACCATTTCCTTACCTCTCCATTCAGGCTCTGGACAAAAACTCTCATCCAGACATCTTCATTCTCGATATTCAAGTTGTCTGCATAACTGTAAAAAGCAGCTAGGTTCTCTTCAACAGTTAAGTCTCCTTCCCCAGTGAACTTGGGCATGTATTTCAAATAATCTCCAACAGGGAGGGGGTTCATAGGATGGGGTAGGATTAAAGGATCATATCTAGCAGCAACTATGGAATCCATTCTATTCAGAGGGGGGTTAGCATCGAACATGGGAACAACAGGTGTGGGAGAACTCGGAGGAGAAGGAGTGTGGACGGGAGATGTCGGGAAAGAGGTTCTTAGAGGAGACAATGGAGAAAATAGAGAGAGAGATAAGGGACCTGAATGCGCAGATGCTTCTCTTTGTGCATTAGTAGCAATAAAATGAGGGGTGATGAAACCTTCAGAGGCTTGAGGTCTGTATTGAGGCACAACTTCCGGGGAGGGGGGAGTGACAAGGATCTCTCCTTCTGACACCAGACCAGGAGGAGAAAACTCAGCAGGAACACTCCCGAAGTTCAGAAAATGGGAAACCTCAGAGGAAGGATGACTAGGAAGATGAGAATAAGAAAAAGGAGTTGTCACGGAAGGGGATGGCGTATTACCTGTTTCGGCGATGGAGACTTCTTTTGTAGAGATCTTTCCCTTTCTGCGCACTGCTTCTGAGTCAGCTTTTGGTGTAGCTAAAGGCAAGTGTGGATTAGACCTCGTGTGTCTGCCTCTCGAAGCCACAATTGATAGAGGAGGTTCTCCCCAGCAAAGATTTCACAATGGAGTCGCCAGGTGCACAGTAGCAATCTTCAAGTTCTGATATCTGATGCACCTTCAGAATCAGTTGGTCTTTGTCGTTCAATCCCGGGGAAAATATTCAACTTCGTCCTCGGCAACGACGCCAGAAATGTTAGCATTAGAAGTCACTCCTGGATTGCTTGCAGGAGCAGAGCCTGACACCCATCAATTTAATGTCACGATTTGTTTATAAGGGGTGATCAAATGGAAGCAAACTCAGAACAATATCATCTCAACTCAGAAACTAGGCCAGGCATGCATGGGCGAGTGAGGTCTTAGATAAACTCCAAACAGTGAGTTGTAATAAGGGTGAGTAGGGGGGAGACTTGCACGAGAAGAGTGCGAAGGTCTATCATAAACATCAGGTTCGTAACAGACTGGGAAATAAATCATTCGAACGCAAGATCCTCTTACACTCAAACACCGAAGACCAGAGAATACAACAATGTCACAACAAATCCTTTATCATGACATAACTGCAACAGTCCACGCGAATCATTTGATCATGAACTCTCTGATATAATATGAAAACATAGATGGAAAAAGGAGAACTGTTTGTCATAAATCAAGAAATCTCAAACACGAATACACAACCCAGAGAACTAGAATGTTTGTTGAAACTTTACAGTCGGGAGCTTAGCTCTACCATCGATCCATACAAAAATGGCGAAAATGCCTTCATATACTCAGAACAACAACAACAGCGGAACCAAGACACTGCATTGAAAGATTTGCGTCTGCATGGCTTCTGACAGTCAACATATGAAATATCGTGCAAATTATGTCAGACACAATCCAACTCCTGACAGTTCCAGCAGCGAATCGACGTGCCTTTAATTCATTGTTGGGCTTTCCCATTATGGCAGAGGCGATGTCTAACCACCGCCAACCGCTTCAATAACTGCTTCATCGGGATTGAGGATGGCCCGGCCAACTCGGCACTTCTGCAACGTGGAGGGCCTCCCGCGCTGCCACCTGGAATATCTAAATGGCTTGAAGAGTAGGTGTGGAAGCCAGCACGGAAGATGGGGCACAGCAATGGAGTGATGGGACCCAAGACAGCGGGGAGTGGAGTAAGAAACGATGAGGAGTGAGAGAGGCGGCAGGGGATGACAAGTGGTGGAGGACAATAAACGGAGGGAGCCAGACACGTGGCGGGTGGTGAGTGGACAATGAGATGGGGGGAGAAGTGAGCGGTTGTCGGAGGATGAGGAAGGGCTAGAGAGGGTGAGCCTCATCGCACGATCAGGAGGAGGACAGGTGGCAAGAGGGAGGATGGTCCACAAGCTGTCATGACGGGAAGGGGGGACCACATTGGTTAATCGCTGGATGACATAGGGTTCCCAGGTTGCCTATGCGCCGTTGATCTGGGCGCTTGAACTGTAGCCGTCAGAGAGATGCACCTTTGATTCCAGACCCCCCCCCACCGCTTAAAGGTAGAAAGGCGG
>ML796838.1:391426-402673 GCA_009831015.1 Picea engelmannii
TCCTCGCATGCCATTGATCCAGGCGCTTTGATCTTGGCCGTTGAAGAGGTGCGCCCTGGATTCTGGACCCGCCCCCTCCGCTTAAAGGTAGAAAAGCGGGGGGGCTCCGGAATCCCATCTCCGCCGTTGATTCGGGCGTTGTGATCTTTGCTGTCCAAATTTGGATTTCATTTAATCATGGGCGCATTAGCACCCCAAACTTAGGACAAGTGGGTTTTAACCCATTCTTTACATTCTAACCCCTCTTACAAGAAATATCGCTAACACACCCAGAAATCAGCGTGCAGTTACACCACATCATCAAGCAGTTCCTAGATTTAGGAAATTTGTTAAGTTAGTTAGGCTAAAAATAGATTTAGCACGTCCTGGTCATTAATGACAGGGTCGTTTGTAATTTGAGTTATAAATACTTCACCTTTCGAAGTATTTAGGGTTGTTGATCTTCACAGCCTAAAGCTATCAGACTGTAATATTTTTGAAGAGATCTTCCATTAATAAAAAGGAGGCACTTTTACAGGATTTTTGTGTGTATTCACTGGTGATGTTTTTCTCTCTAAGTTGAAAGTTATTCTCGCTTTGTTATCATATTTTTTTCTGGATCTAATCTTTAGAAGTAACGAAATTTGCAGGATTTATCTCGTATACCCTGTTTCTGACTTGAAATATTTTAGTGTTTTATCTTCTGGTGTTTTCAATAAAGAAATTCTTAACTGCTTCTTTGTTGAAATTATATTTCTCATCTTTTCTGTTGTTCATCATTTATGCTACTGAAGAATCCAGTGATTATATTATCTCTCCCTGTGAAAGTTTCCCTTTGCGTTTCTGGTTTGGATTTCATATTTTTATTTAAAACAGAGACCCCATAGCCCAATGGATGTGTAGACTGTCTCAACCAACTCTACAAACACTATGACAACAAAAACAGACCTATTTATTTACCTAGCCTAATATTTAAAATTTGAACCATGGCTAAATCATATAGAGAGATCCCTCTCTGAAGTTGGAAGGGCTAGATCCCAGCTTCAAAATCGGTTGGATAAATTTACCTTAGTAGATTTCTTCTGTTGTCAACCTCTAGGAAATTTACCGAGTGCTAACAGTAGCAAATCTCAATCAAGCTTTACACCAAACCCACTTCCAACAGTCGATCGAACTTTCTTCCATAATTGTTGCTACAGCTTCTGTCAATCCTCAACCCGCTCACTCTATGTTGGTTAGTCCTTCATCCTCCGCATCTCCTGTCACTTCCCCACCCGTCATCCAAGTTGTTGTCCCGCCTCCTCCACCTATCATGGCAGCCAGATATGCTCCTTTGGTGTTGGCCACACCTTTACACACTATGCCCCAAGACTATCAAACAAGACTTCCACAGTTTGATGGTACTGGGCCCTTGAACGCATAGCAACACGTTGATAAAATGAATGACTATTTTGACTTGCAGGAAGTGGATGAAGTTGACGTTCAAATGAGACTATTTGCACAGAGTCTGACTAGGGACGTTAAGAAATGGTACAAAGGCTTACGTGCTTCTTCTGTGGTCGACCTTACTGCGTTTCAAAGAATTTTTCTGGACAGATGGGAGGTAAAGAAGAATCCTCTTCAAATCTTGTCAGAATACGAAAGCATCAGAAGGAACCAAGGAGAGACAGTACAAGACTACTGCACCCGCTTCAACAATCTGTACAATGCGATTCCAGCCGATACCAAACCCCCACAAGGTTTGGCATTGATAAAATTCCCTGACGGTTTTGACGCTGATATGTGTAAAGAAACTCTACCATTTTGGAGGACATGCAAAAAAGTGCAGTAAGTGTAGAGGCCAACCTGTTAGCTAGAAGGGCACAATAGAGGACTGAAAGGAGAGTCATGATTAAAGAGGAACCTACCACACCCTCTTCTGACGCCAAACTGGATTCCTTAGCTAGAGCAATGGAAAGGATGATGGAGAGACTTACTATAGACGAAAGAAATCCTCCTAGAGATAACCAAGATGCTCCATAAATTCGGAATCCTAACTTTAGAAGAAATCCTCCTCAAATCAGGCAGAGAGATCCTAGGGATCAAAGGGAACATAGGGGTCATGATCAACCGATCATACCACCCCTACAATAAAATTATGCTGATGAAGGTGAGGAGACAATTGAAGAATTAGATGACACGCATATAAACCTCATGGGCATTCATGACGACGAAGCCATCTTCCTCACTCAGGAAGAGAAAGAAATTTTCCTTCTTTCTCAAACAGAGTTAAACAAGGAAGTTGAGGAAATGGAACAACAGGCATTTGAATACGCCATTATGGAGGTACATAGGCAATACAATCTAAGGAGAAAAAAGACAAATGAAAATCCCCCAAAGAAGGTAACCAAAATGAAGAAAACAGTCGAAACCAATAAGACCTCGGGGCCTTCTACCAAGAAGATCCATGAGAAAGGCAATGTTGAATCTCCCACAAAAAGAAACCCTACCATTTTACAAAGATCAACACGAACTGAGGTTTCATCAACTAGTCAACCAAGTACTTTTGCCCAGAAAACTATGGTAGACAGATCAAAATTGTTGAGTTTAAGCAGAGCACCCACTATTTTTAGCCTTGAGGGGGAATTATCCAAATTGAATATTCCCATTCCCCTTTTCGAGCTGATGAGTAAGAACGCTTACCGATCGCAGGTGATCAAAGAGATGAGCATCGAGCCCGAGATAGGCACGAAGGCTTTGAATGTTGGATCAACAAATCATTCGGATAGAGTAAACCTTGCCAATGATCAACCTAGAATCTTGTTTGGCCCTAAAATTGATGGTCAGATTGACACCAGTGTTGTCACTCCTTTTTACATCAGCCTTAATATACACGACCTGATTCTGCACAATGCTATGTTAGATTCGGGTGCTTCTCACAACCTGATGCCTAAAGCAGTGATGGAAAAGTTGGGACTTGAGGTCATGAGACCCTACAAATATTTGCACTCTTTTGACTCTAGAAAATTTAGATGTATCGGGTTGATCAAAGTCTTATGTATCACCCTAGTTCAGATTCCAGCAAAAAGCATGGTGATGGATGTTGTGGTCGTGGACATTCCCCCCAAATATGGTATGTTGTTGTCCAGATCTTGGGGGGGCAAGATGAAAGGCACTTTGTAGTTGGATATGTCGTATGCCACTATCCCAGTATTTGGACAACAGAGAAGACTGTACAGAGAGACGCTGATGAAATATATGGTCAACAGCCAAGAAAAGCCACATAACTAGCCTCTATACTCTGCGCACTCTGATCTGGATTCCTTCATCCTATATAACGACGACAATATGGAAGAACAAGATGCTCAGTTGGAAGAAGATACACTTGATCCGAAAGAAGGCCAGGAAATCACTGAGGAAAAAGGAAAGGAAATTGTAATGAGTGAAGAGAGAATGGACTTTGATGGAGCTGTGAGAAAAGAAGGAGTTGGAGTATGAGTTTGGTTGCACAATAACAAAACAAGGTATTCAAAGAGTCATTCTTACAAACTGAATTTTCAATGCACTAACAACATAGCCAAATACGAAGATTTGATGCTCGGTCTGAAACTACTGAAGAAGGTTGGTGCCAAAAAAATCATGGTAAGAGGTGATTCTGAATTAATTATCAAACAAATTAAAGGTAATTATGCAACAAAACATCCCAGCCTTAGAGCTTATAGGAATGTTGTTTTGGATGCCCTTCAATGTTTCACATAAATTGATTTCCAGGTGATGCCTAGGGGATAGAACATTATAGCAGATGGCTTAGCTACGTCGGAAGCTACATGCAAGATGCCTTTCCATTCCACTCACCCATACACAGTAGGGGTGAAGTGCAGACCGATTTTCCCAGACAACATCAGATACTAGAAGGTATTTGGGAACGATGATCAAATTGAAGATTTTCTACAATGTAAAAATGATTTCGAGTGTACAAATATAGACTTAGAAAATGATGATGAAGATGTAAATAAATCCATTTTTGGGAATCATAGTGTAAACAAAATAGATTCATAAGAATTAAGTGAAGATGAGGTAGATTATGATGTTTTTCACTTAAAGAATAATGTGTTACCTAGGGGTTTAGTTCCGTTAGAAGACCTGTTTGATTTTAATGATGTGGCGAAAAAACCCAAAATTGAAGCCAATGGTAAAGAGGTTGAGGACTGTAACATAGGGACAGAGGATAAACCCAAGATGGTAAAACTTTCCAAATCCTTACCCCCCGAGAAGAAACTCAAATACATTGAACTTTTCAAAGAATATGTAGGCGTGTTCACCTGGGGTTATAAGATTTAAAGTCTTACGACACAAGCATCATACAGCATAGGATCCCGATAAAAGAAGAAAAAAAACCTTTCAGACAGAAACTTAGGAGAATCAATCTGAATTTACTTCCCCTGATAGAAAAAGAAATCAAAAATATGTATGATGCTAAAATCATAGTTCCCATAAGATTTTCCAAATGGGTTTCAAATCTGGTTCCGACCCGAAAGAAAACTAGAGAAATCAGGCTTTGCATTGATTTCAAAAACCTGAACAAGGTTTCCCTAAAAGACAACTACCCATTGCCAAAAATGGACCACATATTGCAAAAGGTAGTTGGATCCAGTCGAATCTCCTTACTAGATGGTTTCTCGGGCTATAACCAGGTTCTCATTCACTAAGATGATCAGGAGAAAACAACCTTCACAACACCTTGGGGAACCTTCATGTACGTGAAAATGCCCTTCGGTTTGATGAATGCTGGGGGAACTTTCCAAAGAGCGATGGAAATCTCTTTTGTGTATGAGCTTGGCAGATTTATCATCATTTATCTAGATGACGTAACTGTTTATTCCCAATCCAATGAAGAACACTTACAACATCTCAGACGAGTGTTTGAGAAATATAGGAAATTTGGGATTTCTCTGAATCCTAAGAAAAGTCGTTTCGAATTAGAGGAAGGTAAATTGTTAGGACACATAATCTCTAAGGATGGAATTAATATATATCCCAGCAGAATAGAATCCATTCAGAAACTGGAACATCCTAGGAATATCAAAGAGTTACAATTTTCCATTGGAAAAATAAACTTTCTGAGAAGATTCATACCCAACCTGACCGAGATTCTCAGGAACATCACCAATATGTTAAAAAAGGACACAAAAATAAAATGGGACATTGAATCCAAGCAGTCTTTTGAACATGTTAAACATGCACTCACACATGCTCCAGTTTTGATCAATCCTGACTTCACCAAAGATTTTTACCTTTTCTCTTTCGCTTCTGAACATACCATTGCAACAGTATTACTACAGAAAAATAGCGAAGGGTATGAACAACCCATATCCTTTTTCAGTAAATCCTTAAGAGATGTTGCTTTGAATTACAAAATAATGGAGAAACAAGATTTTGCTCTGGTAAAGGCCATAAAAGATTTTAGAGTCTATATTCTCCATTCCCACAAAATTGCTTATGTTCCAAACACAGTAGTAAAGGACATTTTAACTCAGGACAATCCATATGGAAGAAGAGGAAAATGGACTGTTGACATTATAGAGTATGACATAGAGATTAAGCCTACTAAACTGATTAAAGGTCAAGGTCTAGCAAAGTTAATGGCTGAATCCAATTTTCATGCTTTAGATATTAATTTCTTAGCTGCAGTAGATGAACAGGGAGAGAAGGAGACTCCAAAAGTGAAAGAGATATTTATGAACTCTCCATGGTATGCAGACCTTATATTTGTTTTGTATAACTTACAAGCTCCCCCTAGTCTGACAAAAACTAAAGCTAGATTTTTGAAGTTGAAAGCTTTAAAATTTTGCGTTCTAGAAGGCAATCTTTATTGGAAGGATCCTAGAGGTATTTTGTTAAATTTCCTATTAAAAGATGAAGCTGACAAATTTTTACAGGATTTTCATGCAAGAGACTGTGGAGGTCACCTAAGTTGGAAGACCAAAACTAATAAAATCTTCGGAGCTGGGTTTTATTGGCCTACACTATTAGCTGATGTGCATAAGAAAGTAACTTCATGCCATAAATTTCAAGTGTTCGAGGGAAAAAGGAAGCTCCTTCTTTTGCCCATGAAACCCATCTCTGTCGAAGCTCCTTTCCAGCAATGGGGATTAGATTTTATTGGAGAGATACATCCCCCTCTTAGAGCCAACACAAATGGATTCTTACTGCCACAAACTATTTCACAAAATGGATTGAATTTGTACCAAGCAGGCAAGCTACTGATTCTGTCATTATTAAATTTCTGGAAAATAATATCTTGTCTCGTTTTGGGTGTCCAAGAAAAATCATAACCGACAATCCAGCTGCTTTTCGATCTAAGAAGCTCATATATTTTTGCAACCAGTATCATATCACTTTGGGACACTCCACATATTATTACCCTCAGGGAAATGGGTTGGCCAATTCATCCAATAAAACCCTGGTGAACATTATTAATAAGACACTACAAGAAAACAAAAATTCATGGTATAACAAGTTGGTTTTCGCACTATGGGCTGACAGACTGACCACTAAGAGGTCAATTGATATGTCTCCATATCAGTTGGTCTATGGAACTGAAGTAGTTTTTCCCACCTCTTTAGGTGTTCCCGTTATGAAACTTCTGCAAGAGATGCAAGCTGAACCAAACGACTCCCAAATATGGATAAACCAAATGCTCCACTTGCAGTAATCTAGAGAAGAAGTATACAACAAAACTCAGGTTGTCCAGGAGAACATTAAAAAGATCTTTGATAAAAGAACTAAATAAGATGACTTTGAGCTAGGTGATCTGGTTCTGATTTGGGATGCTAGAAATGAAGATAAGGGAAAGCATGGCAAGTTCGACAGTTTGTGGAAGGGACCTTACATGATTCAATCATGCGGAGGAAATAACACTTTCCTGCTCAAAAACAACAATGGGACCCATCTTCCAGGGGGGCTGTGAATGGCATAATGCTAAAACACTATTCACCCCCTCAGTAGAGGCCTTCAGTCACACTTTCCATTGTACAAACCATTTCCTTTTTCTTACAAGTTTTGAGTGGATAACTTTGATCAGACGGTTGAAGCCCGAAGAGAAGGCCCTAAGCCACTGAACATTGTCATCAAAATTTTCAAACAAATAAAACAAGTTAAACAACAAAAGAAACCATGAAGATTTTTTTTTTTTTAGAACACCAGGAAGCAGGATTCTTGGCACTTCACAAGGAGAGTACCATCCCCAGGTGGAGCCATTGTTATAACCCTATAAATTTATAGGATCAACTGGTGACTGAAAAGTTATCCATTTACTGTTTTTTTTTGTTGCCAAATAATTTTCCATTCTATAAATAATTTGAGAAAAAGAAAGAAAGAAAAGAAAAAGAAAGTGAGAAAAGAATAAAACAAGGCATAAAAGAAATTGAGTAAAGCCCGATGCAATAACAATGACCTGGTCCATACAGTTTAAGCATGGCCAAGTCCTTTTGAATTGATGTTGATTGGACTAGTGAATAAGATTGGCTAAACTGTTTAATCTTAACTAAGCAGTTTAGGTTAGCTAGTGAATAAATTTGACCAAACTCCCTAATCTTGGTCAAATAACCCTAGGGTAGCGTAATTTCTTAGTCCAACAATTTAATATGGGCTAAATGTCATAGGTAAGTAGGTTAGAACATAGGTTAGTTGGTTCTATTTCAATAAAACATGTATGACGATCGATGTTGAACCATATCTTTGATGCTTGAAAGTTGGATGCCTAACCCCCATGGTGACAAAAAGCAGGGAAAGTTGTGCAGACCCACATAAAGAAATTGTCCTAAGTTTTCAGAGCAAATATGATTTTGTGCTAGCAGATTAAAGAAAGTGCACAGGTGAACAACTGAGGCGTTGGCGCTTAGATCTACGGTCAACAAGTTTTTTTGGACCCCCCTGACCGTTCTACCTTTAACGGTGGGGGGGGGGGTCCGAAAAGTTTGTTAAACGTTGCTCTCATATCTACGGTCCAGCGGCAGGCACACCGATGGATGGCTGACGACATTTTTCAGACCCCCCCGACTGGTCTGCTTTTAACAGTGGGGGGGGGTCCAGAATGAAATGGTTTTCTGGAAGGCTCCCTCCGCCAACGTTGCAGGAATCTATTGCACCAGACTCCCACCACTTACCGCAAAACATCTTACCACTTACCATTTACCACTTTTCTGACATACCCCCGCCGTCCCGTGACACAATTTTCCACTATCTTCTCCTAATGGTCCCATCTCATAACTATGTCAGTCCTTTCCCCCTGCTCACCCATCACAGGTCCCTTCACCATTGCTGGTCCTCAATAAAACACCCTCCACGTCACCCGGTTGTACTCGTCACTCATCTTTTACCTGCCATCTCATGCTCCAAAGGACCTGTTGGCCATTTATTACAGGCTAACTTATCCATTAGCCTGTTGATCTGTCCCCCTACCCCCAATGGGTATCCGTTTGCTCAAAACTAACCTTTCTCTTCATTTTCCCATTGCTCATCTTATCCCCACACCAGAAATATTTTCCTTGTCCTCTCTCTGATTCAGTCAGTAGCCCAAAACCACAGCCATTCCCACTAACATTTTTGTTTGAATTGCAGGTACTTTGCACAGCGATGGTGCCAAAATCCAAGAAAGTAGAATCTGAGGAAAATCCTTTCCTCCCACCTCCTGTCAACCTCGATAGGATCCCCTTGGCCAACAAAGATCATCTAATCTCAAATACAAGGTGTGAATTTGACTTTGTGGATTTTCAGTCATGGCTCATAGATACTTTCTTAGATCAGAGCGATGAAATTGGGCTCTGGGATTCCAATCTTCCTCTATATATTTTCCCCAAGGTCCATCATTTCCATGAATTTTCCCTCAAATGCCAGGCTCATTACCTCCACGACCAGAGAACCATAGTCTCATCATCAGGAGAAACTCTGTTCTTCATCACACCAAAGGCCATTGATCAGATGATGCAGATACCCAGAACTGAATCTGCCTCCCCTTTTAATATTGAAATCATAACAGAGTTATACCAGAAAATATCTTTCCCTTAGAGAGCCCAGATTTTTGAGTTTTTCCTCCCATCGGATGCTCAGATCCCCAAGTCAAATCCCCCATATCCTTCCTCCCTGTTCTCAGAAAAGGGAAACCAAGTCATTTCATCACTCTGTTCTCTGCTTGGTTATTTTTTAGACGAATGGGTGGATGAACCTATATTGGGTTTTATGTCCATTTTCTCTACAGAGGAAAGGCCCACCATTCAGTTCGACTATAGTACTTTCCTGGTGGAGAGTATTCATGAGCAACTTTCAAAATTCACTACAGAGGGCATGTTCTGGTATTCCTCCATACTGGCTTACATGTTCATCTTCTTTCAAGCAGACAGGTTGTTTTTCTCGATGCAGAAAATGGACAAGAACGGGAAGCCGCAAGCAGTAAAATCTTAGACTTCACTGCTCAGACGAAATTCCACGGAGTTCAGTTTCAAACAGTTCATCGAACAGTTCTACCACCCAGTGGTGAGCATGCTCAGTGGTAGACCAAAACCAAGGATAAATAAGGAGATTTAGAGGATATTACACCTCTCAGACCTTGCAAAAACTGGAGATTGGTATCTTTACCAAAATCACACCAAGATCAGAGTATATGGATGCGAGTTAGCTCCATACAAACTACCCAAGTATCTACCCATGAGGATATTTTCCCTGGATTACATAAGACAAATGATAAACTTAGATGCATACATTTTGTGTCTCTAAAGAAGAAACAACAACTCAGAATTAAAGGGCAAATAGGGTCTTTTATCTGCAATAGTCGAGGCACCAGGGAAGACGTAGACAGAGTTTCGAAAGAAATGAAGTTCAAAGTTAGTTTCTTTTGGCGCTATGATCTGTGCAGGATAATTTTAGAGATGAGGGTTAAGAATAAAAATGTTCCATATGTTCATATACCCAAGCTTAAGATAGAAAGGTTCGTGAATCAAACGGAGTGGGAGATGAACACTCTGGAAGAGATAGAACAATAGGATCCTTCAGTTACTATCTCACAAACAACCACACCACAGGCTCCAAAGGAGAAAATACCCAGGAAGGATACTTCACCTTCTGTCATCGAAGTCTCAGCTGAAGTTTTCCAATTACATACCAAAAGGCCAAAATCTAGTCATACAACTGACACGGTTGGCGAAAAGGAAGCCCAATCTACTACGACTATGAAATTTGATCAGTCACCTCTTGTCACAAGAAGCAAGCAGATCATGTCTACAGTTTCGTCCAACAAGCCGACGAATACTTCACTAGTCGACCAGCCGAGTAAAGGAGGACCAAAGTTGAGTATTTTCGAGAAATATGACCTGATCAAGAAGAGAAATCAGACGCTGACCAACAGTACTTATGCTCAGTTTTGGAAACAGACATCCATGGCACATCACATACTGTTGTCTGTGTTTGATACAGAGAAGGGTAGAATGCACATGGATTTGCTACAGGCATAGGTGCCTGACCCAAAGGAAATTACTGATTATAAAAGGGCAACGTTCGAGTTCCACACTAGAGATGTGCACTCGGCCAATCAAATGGATCTGCATGGGAAAATTGGAGAAATGGTTTTCTCCACTTTGGAAAATGCTTCTACTTTGGTTGCTAAACTACAAGTTTCTTTAAGCAACGTTCAAACACAACTGAAGTTAGAAAATATATCATCCTTTGCAAAGGATAACATAATTAAAATGTTGGAAGAATTGGTCCTCAAGATCGGGTATGACCCCTCGAATGTGAAAGCAGTCGAGGAGATGCTTAAAAAGAAAAATGTTGATATAGCATCTTTGAGGAAACAACTGAAACTGCCACCAATGGAAGAAGAACAAACAAAGGAGATAGCTGAGACAGAAGGTGAGAAGGACGAGATGCTCAAGTTGATCATGGAGTAGAACACTGTAAGATACCAGTTATATAAAATATGCAGAACGGAAATAAAATGCTAGAAATGGCAGAATAATAGTAAAATATCCAGCATAATCTTCACAATACACAGAAATGATATACGAAATAGAAATAGAAAAAGCACTTTAATTCAGAAAGCAATGTTCACAGGCCTCTTCGAGGGGGAAACCTCCAGTTGAGCAATGCTCTATTACAATAATCTCCAAGCTAGGGTTCTCATACCCTCGCCCCTTATTTATACTAAATATGTCTATTAAGAGAAGCATCTAGAGGAAGATCCTTCTAGAAGCGGAAGCTTCTATTAGGTCTTCTTACATCTGCCTTATTCTATTT
>ML796839.1:11086-22268 GCA_009831015.1 Picea engelmannii
TTTCATTAATAGAAATCGTGTATTACTGTATATCTGTGTTTATGGTTCCATCTCTGATACATTTCTGTTATATTATTGGATATATGCGATATCTCTGTGCATTTTCTTATTATATCTCCGCTCTCATTTCGTGCCGAAAATAATCCGGATCAAGTGGGCTGGTAGCATAGCCCAGAGAATAGCCCTAGAGAATTACCCTGAATCTCCCAGTGGGGAAACTGATTCGACCAAACCATTTATACATACTATATAACAAAAAAAACTATCTTCTGACAGACTCAAAAGATTGACAGTGCTACACTCCGACCGCCTATGAAGAATCTCCCAAAAATAATTAACTTTTGTCAAAATAAAACATGCAATGTGACACCTGTGCGCCTGTCGACTATCATGGTGTATGATGCTCTCTCTTGTTCTCGTCTTCCTAGATGCGCTTTTCTATGTCTCGCCTATTATCCACCTGGATATCTGGAGCAAGAAACGCTCCTGAAGATGTTGGGGCATTGGTGCCCAATTCTGGTGAGTGCAGGGAGCAAAGCAAGCTTGCAAGAAAATATTCAATTTTCTTTGTGCGTTGGTCTAGGTGTTCCAACCGAAATAGGAGGTCGTCGAAATCCTTACAAACTGCAAAAAAAACATCTTGAAGAATTTAGAGTGAGTCTCTGAGTCTTGGGAATGAAGCACAACCCAAGTGGAAAAGAGTTTGGCTCGAAGGCACTTCCAATTGTACATGGAACTCTTTTATTCAAGCATTGAACTCCTCCAGAGAAGGAACAAAAGGTGGCGATGGGGGGGCAGATGGTGGTGGCGAGGGATCGTACCGTGGTGGACTCGTTGGGCTAGGAGAATAACCCAAAGAATTTCCCTAGCAAAAGTCCCAGAGTGGGCCAGGAGTATGTGTCCTCTATTTTATGATGTGATCTTGAGTCATTTGTGTTTGTCAATTTTTTTAGGGAACCATCTAACCATACTCTATCATTCATTTCTTGGCACTGGCCCTCATAGCTTAGGCATGGGATTTGACATGGGATGCCTCCTAGGTCATGCATGGGTTACCCTTGATTGGCCCGCCATTCATATAGTGCAACGTATTGCACAAAAAAATGTGGATTTATGAAGCAGAGAGTGCTTCATTCATGTGGTGTGACGTATCACATGAAAATTATTTCTTGTGTGAAATGTCTCACTAGATGTTATTTGTATTCATTCTCCTATATAGGGAGATTCAATCATAGGGATAGTGGTGACCAAATTACCCCATTCACACTATATGTAGGCTATATGAAGTATACTACCTCGACCAAGGAGGGAAACATGCTTATACGACTAACATAGAACTATGAAAAACTGAGTAACTTATAACAATGATATATGTGAGCTTTTAAATAGGATCTCCTTCTTTTCCCCTTCTCCTTATAAAACTCAAAGAAGTGATCGAATTCTTGTATCCATGTTCCTATACTCTCTTTTTGGGGTCATCAAGGCTCACCATATATAAAATTATCTTCAAAAAATCTAAAATCTTGTTTATAAGATCTCACATGCCCCTCATTTCTCGTGAAATATGTCACAATGCACAAAAAATTATTTAAAATTTCAAGTTTTGTGATGTCCCAATATCTTCTTTCTGAGTTTCATGGATCTTTCTAAGTGATTGCTCTTTTCCTGCCTTGTTCTTCATTATTTGATCATCTCAAGTAAAAATAGATTCTAGGAGAACTGGAACTTTAGTGCTTATATCACCTCCCTGATTTATATATTCAGACTTTTGGTCTACTAAGAAACCTTCTTCTTTAGTGCTTTGGTTTGTGACAAATTCAACAATATGTTCTTCATTTTCAAATATTTTCCAAAAATTATGTTTTTTTGTTACCTATGGGTGAAAAATCATCTTGACATGGAATGGATTATAAGATGATTATGGATTGAACAGTGAGACCAATACTACCAATGAGCCATCCCTTTGGTTCCTTTATCTAGATAMAAATGATATGTTAAAAGAATTGAAGTTTTTTATTAGATCCCATACTCTTTCAATATAAGTCTTCAATATATTCTTCTTAGTGTTGTATCTTTTTTGGACTTGGATGATGACTAATTATGAGTCTCCCATGACTATGAGATCATTAATTTCCATCTGATGAGAAATCACTAATCCTTGAATCAAAGCTTCATACTCTAGTTCATTATTTGTGCATTGAAATTGTAATCAAAATGTATGATGATGCAATTATCCTTGAGGATTTTTAAAAACTATTTGTGCTCCATATCCAACTTTTGAGGAAGCTCCATCAAAGAACATTTTCCAAAATCCTTGGAATGGGGCTTCATAATTATTTTCAATATTGATATCATCTTGACACAAAATGATATAATTGTCATGACCAACATTGACATAATCTACCACCCCTTCAATTTCTTTCTTCTTAATAGAAAAAGGATTTCTATGTTCACGAGGTACTCTGGTGAGTCCTCCGTATTTATTTGGAAACATCATACATATTTAATCATTCATTATGTAATATCCCAATGGAAATAACCATTCCCTTCCTAAAAAACTTCATATGTTGTAGGTAGGTCAACCAAAATTATAGTAAAACCTATTGTGGCATGAGGTGTGGAGCTAATCCATGCATAGAAATCTTCGGTCTCTCTATTTTCTAGGACTTTTCTTGAATAAATTGCATAAATGTTTTCTCCCACTCCATGATATTTAGTGCACTCCAAGCCAATTGCTTTCATTATGGAAGGATGCATGGTATTATAAGTGGCACCACTATCTACTATACAATTATGTAATATCAGGTTGGGTGTCTACAAAGATATATAAAAATGAGATATTTTACCCTTCATTCTCATAAAAGGGGTATAACAATGTTGTTGATTACCGATGACCGTTGCTTCTACTCTTGTATTAGGTTTGTCTCCATTTTCTAATACTTTGAGTACATTTTCCTTTTGTTGAGGAATTTCTGCTACCTTCAAAAATGGAAGAGTAATATGTAATGTTGTTAGATCATCAATAATATTATAAGCCATCTTGAAAGAGCTTATTCTTTCATTGTTTTTCTAAGGATTTTCCCCCACATTCCTGTGATTTTATTTAGAAAGAACGTTTTATGGGATAGAAAGGCCACGTTTATATGGTTTTTCTTTTTCCACTTGTGGAGGAATGGGATTTATTACTTGGAACTTATTTAATTGAGGCCTTGGTTGGACCACATTATCTTGTTCCTATTTAAACTTTTCATTTCTTCAACTACCAAGTCTCTTCTAAAAATGGCATTGTACCGTCATACGTCTCCATTGATTCAGGAATTCCAAGAGGTTCTTCATTATTAACTTCTGCGGTATCCAAGAATTGGACTTCATATTTGAGAATTTTATCATTAAGTTCATCTATTGCAATAACATTGGGATTTTGGAACTGGGGAACTCTAGGCCTAGGATTGTCAACATTCTGATTTCTTTCTAGACATTGCATAAAACCATACATGGGTGCTCCAACATTATGATGTTGTTGATGTGGTATTTTCTCTTCAACTATCCGTAATTGAGTTGTCCCATTCTGCATTTATCTAATATTTCTATTCAATTGTTAAATTTATGCATCTTTACATGAGCAAGTTCATTTGGGAGAGAAAAGGCTCGAACATTTGGTGGTTGACCATGAAATATTAATTTTTCCACTGCTCTATCATCTATATTTTAGACTGGTATGGACGTGATCTGATATGAAAGTGCAAGGGACATCAAGTGAAAATAATATCACGATATGCATTGCTTTCCAACATATCTTCCTCCATTTATTGTGCTTTCCTCATAGCCTCATTTAATGTAGAAATTGAGGCTATGATGAAAGCAGAAGAAATTATCCCCTGTCTCCATCACACTGCATGAGATGAAGACTTTAGATTGGTTTTCAAGGGATATCAACTCTATTATGGCGGTTGAATCTAGTTACATTCGCTATGGATGCTCATACCAAGAGGTCAAATTCTACCCAGGAGGTTCACGATGCCATGATCGAGTGCTAAGGGTGAAATTGAATGTGTATATTCCCACAACCTTTTCCAAGATTCTCGTGAGAACCAAGTTACACCATTATTCTCTATTCCACATTGGTTCAAGGATTAAATTCTTCATTCCTTCCTCAACCTGTAAATGGGGCCTTTGTGATGCTACGATACCAAGTGTTTAACCATAGGTATTATAATAAGAAAATCTCCTTGCTAAACCTTTTAATAGCATTGATTCATCATTCCTTAAATATTATCTGCAATCATTTCTAAGGTTTATCACACAATAAAAAGGAGCTACGTTATAACAAGTCAATATAACAAACCAAAGACGGGTCAAGATCATATTTATAGATAAGAAAAAAACCATATCCAATCCAAAGTATATAAAGAGATCTACGGGAAAATCATTAACACAATATCCATTTATTGTGATAGATATATGGTTTAAGAAGAATTATGGATAGGAAAAGGAGGTTGTGAGACGAAAGAAATATATTGTATAGGGTGCCAATCAATGTTGAGTTTAATTTTGGCAATAATTAGTAGCTCATTGAACTCAGTAAGGATTTTCTTAATCCTAGATCACCAATGAAGCAACCAATAAAGGAAATAATAATGCAATTCTATAGCCATGCATGTAAGATATTCAAGGATGAAATTCATGGTTTTAATTATTGGCAAGAAAATATAAAAAAACCCATGTGCAATTTCGTTTTTCCATATATTTGTGACTTCCAAATTCATTTTGACATATCAAATTCATAGCTCAACAACCACCTTGAATGTATTATGGACAAGATATTATAACCCACATAGCTTGTTATGAATTTCACGGTCAATCACACTTCAAATTTGATGGGAATTAACAAGAATATTGAAACTATTTATGAAATTAGAAAACTATTGTAACCACTTGAAATCTATATTTAGACATTTGTTAATTATGTTCCTTAGAACCTATGTGTATAAAAATACAACTCATGTCTCTTGAGGTGGATCAATACTCTTTCGATGATACCCATGTAGGAAATTGTGATTTCTAGAATAAACACAAAGCGTCTAAAACCTTTGTTATGGAATTTAATAATGATCATCTTGAGTACATTCGCATCGTAATTTAAGTTCATTGTTGTTTTAGTATATCCCAACACCTTGTTCTCTAGAGATAGTCCACTCTAGATAAATAGGTGTTGTGGATCTATAGTTTGTTTTTTATGTTTTGTTAGAATACATGTTTATTTAATTTTAGTAACATATAACTTTATTTTCAAAAATTACAAAGGTGTAGCTTGAGCTTTACCTCCAATAAAACAATATCTAAACCTTCAAAAAACATATCAATACTGAATACTGGGATCTATAAGAGAAATGCCAAACCAAACAAATATATTCTCCTTTGAAAAAAGGGTCTCCAGATCTATAAGAGAAATGCCAAACCAAACAAATATATCTCCTTTGAAAAAAGGGTCTCCATTGACATTGGTAGGCTAATCCTACAAATAGACAAAGGTCCTTCTATATGTTCTTCAAGTCCATGGGAAGCTAGTTCCTACAATTTTCTATGCTTGTGTCTACTTTCTACAAGTGTGTTATAACATTCCACAATACAATTTCCAAGTAATAGTTAGTTTTTATTAGAGATTTCCAACAATGAAAGCTGTGATATATGGAAGAAGAAAGGTTGCCAAATAATACAAAGAAATTTCATGGTGACGATAGGGTTCCCGTTAGCATGATCAGTGTTCAAGTATATGGATCATTTCGAAGAGTGATTTAGTTAGCTTTGGATTTGTGAAGTGTGTTGTGTTTTTCCATAATGACATTTTAATTCTTAGAGAGAAATGCAAATTATTTTCATAGAAGTATGTTATAAAACTAGTGAAAGTTAAGAATATGTAGCATGCACATATAATGCATGACATATCGCAAGCATTTGAACCTTGAGTTGATAAATTAATGCACAATCTATTTTTTTACTCTTACTTCCAAATTGTAGGTTAATAAAGTAGCACATTACACCCATGGTGTAATCCCAATGAATCAATATGTTTAAGGATTAGATAGTGGATGAATGACAAGGAGACCATGCCATAGTGGATAAGTCAATTTTAATGTATAAGTTTCTAACTGGAGCCTTCCAATGTTCAAATAATCTATTATTTGGACATAATTTTGTGAAATGATAGAGGATTCAAGGTTTATCGCATTCCACTTTATATGTAATACAAGTGATCTAGTACATATATTGAATCCACATCATCGGAAGGTATGAAACCTCAAATTGATTTCACTTAGGTGTCATAGATATATAATGGTAGTACACTTGCACCAACACTCAAAACCCTTTCTATCAACTTCTGAACCCTAGTATATTTAAGGTAGAATTGTGTAGGAACAATTTCAGTTCATGGACACAAAGTATGACTAGAAATGCTAGTTGAGGTCATGTTCCCCTTAGTTTCCAATGGTGTCATGAGTAGTTGCCCCATGAAGTGCATACTCTAAAGAGTCACGCTAATGGGAAATCCTCCTACCTTTGATAAATCAAGGGTATGCTAGAGTATATGGGATCCAAGATAGAGAATCAATGTAAGATACCATCATAGGAAGAATAGCCCAATCAAAACAAGTTACTTGTGTGTCACAAATTGGGTTATGAACCAAGGAAGTAGAATGCTCCCACTTTCAATGGGATCATCATAAGAGGCAATGAGGCCAAATCCTATTTAATGAACATGGAAAAACACATGATGGTGTATGATTTCAATCCTTTGTAAAAGACCATGTTTTCTAGCTATTAGTTGACCAATGATGTAAAGATATGGTGGGACCATATCAACTAAAAGGAAAAAGTGGATGAATAACACTTATTTTGGGATTGGTCCAGAACACATTTTCAAGAGAAGTATCTTAGTGAGATGTACTATTAGAAGAAAGAAGACGAGTATTACTCACTGAAGCGGGGTAGTATGATAGAGGAAGAGCATGCATACATGTTTGTGGAGGAAGACAAACATGTCATTCAAATTAGTGAAGAGTCTCTATTTGGGAAAATTATTTGAGGACAAGGGGACCATGTTAGAGATAAAGTTAGAATATTCATGTTTAAGATCTTGTTAGAGATAATGCACATGGATAAGCTATGTGGTTTTCACATGGAGATGATACCTGATGGAAGAAGGAGTTGAGTACCAAGATGCAGAGAGAATAAAAAACCATAAGATTTGGAGTGAAAAGTATCATCCAACAATATTGAATCTAGCCCTGGTACCTGAGTCCAAGAAACATGACAAACCTCATGGAAATATAGAGATAATGTATTTTGGAGTTGAATGTTTTGAATGTGGATAATACGGGAACAAATCCTACAAATTCACAAAATGGAAGAACAAAGCCAAAGAAGTCATGAACCACTTGGAACCCAAGGAAACTATAAGAGATTGAATAAAATGACATATTTATGCAGTAGTGCACAAACAACAAGTAGATTAGTAAGCCTCCCTGATCCAGGTCAAAGGTATTATTTCCAACTAAACCTTCACTTTATTGATCAACATTATAAGTACCATAGTTTCATATCTCTTGTACCATAGTTCTTCATAATGAAAAGATAACATAGATAGATTTTGTTTGAAACAAAAGATAAACAAAAAAAAAAGATATTAAAAGAAGGAAATTGTTTATTTCTATCTTCTCACTAAATAGCCCTATGTCTCATCTCTATTCAACACTTTGTGGAATCCAAAACAAAGATCACATGCCAAAGATATGTCATCTCCCTCCCACATATTGTTTACCCATACTTAACCATTTTTCAATTTTCGTTATTCTCCACTCTCCACACTTTATAATTAGCCACGTTTCCTTCATTCCACTCTACTCTCATTCATCACTACTCTCCATACTTAGACATTTTTTCAATCCTCCACACCATTTCCATATTTAACTATTTTCCACACCTATCCATTTCTATACTTAGTACATTTCCATTTTCAACGTCCACTTAGTTCATTTTCATAATTCATTTCCAGTTTCATCTTCATAATTCATTTCCATTTTCCATTTTATTCTTCCTATTTCCTTGTTCTATTTCTTTTTACCATTTTCAATTTTTTCATTACCTTTTTTCCCCATGTCTTGTGTCCACAAACATTTTTTTTTTTTAATATTATTTATTGTCTGAAGTTTCTTCCCCCTTTTTTTGGACCTACCATATTGGGACACGTGGCGGTGATTTGGATATATCCCTGGCTGACACATGGAAATGATGTGGACCTACCCCTGGGTGACACGTGGATGGACATAGATGACTGGAATATGATATGAAAGGTGATTTTATGGTTATTGGATGTGACATGTCAGACATTCATAGATTGAATAGGTGATGATTGGGAAGTGACTGGGTGATCGAAATACTACCAAGTCATAAATTTTTCTAAGGCACGAGAACTACACTAAAGCTTCCATAAGATCCTTTATTTCACACATGAATAGTAAGGGTAGAATATTCATTATAAACACTATTTATTTCCCTCCCCAAATAAATGTGAGACTAAAAATGGTGGAATCAAATCAGGGGACAAGATTTATCCATGAACCAGATCGATTATGGCTGAGCCTCCATCTTTTGGATCTCATAAATTTTGATCCAACCATCCATTTTGGGAAGACGATACCTCTTTGGAAAGATAATTTAACAATAAAGACAATGCGGTAGGTTTCAATGGATGAATTATTCCATAATATTTCAAGAAATTAAAGGAACATTTGACTCTTGTTTCATAGTTTTTTAGGAAATTTATTTGGAGCCTCGACTTCTCGAGGCTATAAGTTGAGATTTAGACCTCCAAATTTTGCTCAAGTTGGTTCAATGGAGAGATGGAATAATAAAAATTATTTATAAAATAATGTCCATGGCAGAGAAGTCATTTGTCATGCTTTGAAAATTAAAAGACATTCGACATTTTTAGGAGGTCAACTTCAAATTTTGGAAATAAAATTTCACTAAACAACTTTTATAAAAAGGTGAAGTGGATCCGACTTGGAGGCATGAATTTCAATGAACCAAATATTTAATAAGTATTTAATCAAACCTTGATCTAATGGATCTACTCTTTGTTCCAAAAATAAGAAGCACGTGGGAAACTTCTAAAAGAACAAAAACCGTAACTACCACGCACAACATTTCAAAGAAGCATTGGGAAAAGATTTAAAAGGAGGAGGGAACCACCAAAGAAGTGGTTAGATCAGTATAATAACATTGTACAACCTTCAATACGCAGCCGTTTTGGGAAGACGATACCTCTTTGGAAATATAATTTAACAAGGAAGAAAATGGGATAGGTCTCAATGGATGAATTTGGCCATAATATTTCAAGAAATTAAAGGAACAATAAACCCTATTTTCATATATTTCTAGGAGATTTATTTGGAGCCTCGACTTCTCTAGCCTATAAGTTAATATTTAGACCTCCACATTTAGCTCAAGATGGCTCAATGGAGAGCTAGAATAGTAAAAATTATTTCTAAAATAGTTTCCATCACTGAGAAGTCACTTGTCACGCTCACAAAATTAAAAGACATTCAATAACTTTTAGGAAGTCACCTTCAAAGTTTGGAAACAAAAATTATTAAATAAATTTTATAAAAAGGTGAAGTGGGTCCCACTTGGAGGCACAAATATCAATGAACCAATTAATTAAATAGTATTTAATAAAACATTTATTAAATTGATCTACTCTTTGTTCCAAAAATAAGAATCATGTGAGAAACTTCTAAAAAAACATAAACCCTAATTGCTAGGAGAAACAATTTCAAAGAAGCATTGGGAGAAGATTTAAAAAAGAGGAGAGAACCACCAAATAAGTGGTTACATCAGTAAATAACATTGTACAACCTTCATTATGCAACCAACTTTCTCATCTGCAAGTATAGATGTCCATTTTTTTGCTTCTTCTTCTACAACATAATTTCTCTCAAGGATTTATGTTTGTATGTCTAAGTGTAACATCCCGCTCTGGCACACTGAGAAACCTATTCTTTGAGGACACTTGCTCACAAGTGATCTGGACTTTTATGATATTAAAAACTTTATCCTTGATTATGATGCTGTATGATAGATGACATGATGTTTTA
This sequence comes from Picea engelmannii, assembly GCA_009831015.1. Lineage (NCBI taxonomy): Eukaryota > Viridiplantae > Streptophyta > Pinopsida > Pinales > Pinaceae > Picea > Picea engelmannii. The sequence goes on from ML796839.1 coordinate 21,244, forward strand.
CTGCTTTGACATAGACAGGTGCTATTGACTCAGTTTTATTGAGTGTGCATGGTTTTGGACCTTGAGGATGCAGAGGCATCGATGGAACCCCTTGGACTCCAGATTGAGTCAGGGAGTGTGCTATTTAGGTTGATTTATTATTGTGATATTTTGTTTATATGATGATATGATGTAGACATGTTCTGACACGATTGTTGATGATGCAGGATGACATTAGCTTACTGACCAGACTCACATATGGAGTAAAGGGGCCACACACAATTACCAGAGAGGTTGAGGGAGAGGTGTGGATAGCAGCCCCGCCACAACCTACTAGCACTCTTGCCGTGGCTCGAACTATAGGTTACCGATTACCTAGTTCGAGAGGATCCACGATGCCATGAGGGAAGACTGTGATAGTCTCTCACGATGATTCTAAGGGGTGCGAAATAAGGCGGGGGCCTTATTCCTTAGAGCCCTTAGTCTCCCACAAGTTCACCTGGAAGAGTGTTGACTTCAGGGGTTATTGATGTCTACCAATCAATCAAGTTGGCGAGTGGCACCCTTGGAGCACATGGTGCATCCTGAAGGGCACGTCGCGCGAAAGAAACACCAGTTAGCGAGTGGCACCCTTAGAGCATGTGGTGCATATTGAAGGGCACATCGTGCAAAAGAAACAACCAAGGCGAGTGGCACCCTTGGAGCACATGGTGCATCTCGAAGGGCATGTCGCATTGATGTTGAGGAAGGAAAAAACCTAGATTGCCCTAAGACATTTAACACCTTAGGAAATTCTTAAAATGACTTCCCTAAATAATTGTCACCCAGTTCAAAATCTAAACCTAAGTCTAAAACTTCTATAGGGTAAAAATTTGTTTAGCCTTCAGAAAAGGACCCTATAAAAATAAAAATAAAGATATAAACTAAAACCCACTTAAGTAATAGTTTTAGTCTTCTTAAGTTTAGAGGGTAAAATGAAGAGAGGAATAATTTAATTAAAATCCATGGTTTTAAATTGTAAAGAGGAAATAAATTATTTAACTTGT
>ML796839.1:66102-77019 GCA_009831015.1 Picea engelmannii
TTTCAAAATACATTATTCATCAACCTTATGAACATGATTTTTGGGGCATTGCCAATCTGAAAAGTAAAACCAAGAACTCATAATTCCCATATCCAATTACAAAGGCATCCTTTGGTATGTCAACTTCATCAAATTTGATTTGTTAATAAACCAATATTAAATCCAACTTGGGGAATACATTTTCTCTTCCAAGATGATTAAATAGATCATCAATATTGGGTAAAGGATAACTTTTTTTTTTTACGGTTACCTTATTCAACATTATGTAATCAATGCACATTCATAATGTTCCATCTTTCTTCTTGACCAACAACATAGGATCTCCCCAAGGCAAGGCTATTAGCATATGAATCATTTATCCAATAATTCTTGTAGTTTCAACTTAAGATCACCTAGTGCATTAGTTCCCAATATGTAATGTGCCTTTGGTATAATTGGTTTCTCTAGAAATTAGATTTATCTTATAACTCACTTCCTTCATTGGTGGAAACCCTGGTAATTCTTCTAGGAATACATCTAAAAATTATTTGATGTGGGTTGTTGTCCTTTTATGCTTGATTCATCTACAACTTTAGCAACATATATGAATTATTCTTTACATCCTTTTTGCACACTATGCTTGGCCTACATGGCTGATATCGGGATATTTTTTAGGAGTGAAATTTTGCTAATTGGCTATTTTTTGGTCATTTTCTAAAAAATATATATTCATCAATTAGTTATTTTCCATTTAAAATTTTCCCTTTTTTTACATAAATATGATTAATCTAATAATATTCCCCATAATTTACAAATTTTAATAGTAAATTATATGCTTTTTATTAAATATTCACCTACATAGCTATATGTAGGATTTTTTCAAACCAAAAGAGTTGCCTCTAATATGATACATAGGTATAATATTTGAATCCTTGAAAAATATCTTGGTTGAGATTTGTTTGACTGCTATGAAATTATTTCCTCCCCTAATGTTTCTAATTACCCTCTCATTGTCCACACATTCAATTTTCTTCTCATAATAGTGTACCTTATCTTTATAGAGTTCCAACTAACCTTGTCCTATTATTCCATCATAAGCTCTTATTGATCTAAAAGATTGTTTCATGGTATTTAAGATAACATCATGAGGATAAACTCCCCCCCTTTTGTTAAAGACGTAGTAATCTTCTATTTGTATGAAGAATGTAGCTAATGTTCTTGGAATGGACTATCGAATGCGGCAATTCTAAATAACAAACCCCAACTTATTTATTGCTCTATATTTTATATAAAATGGTTTTTGATAAACATATTTCTTCTTGAGTGCGACATTTTCTTGGAAATGGACCAAGCAAGTTTTTAACAATAAAAATATAAATAAATGCTACAATATAAAAATAATATGTGTTCATCTTCATTATAAAATCCCTCTTAAACATATGCAAGAATAATATACAACCATATTTTCTCACAAGAAAAAGAAGAGTGAAGTCATAGAACTTTAAATGAGTATTACATTTAAAACTGAAAAGATTATGATGAGCACACTCCAAAAATATCATACTCATAAATCTCAAAGTTTGAGAAATCATTAAAGTTATGCCATGAAATAGTTATCTGCGGAGTTCAATAAATAAAAGATATTTCACATTACAAATCATTTTAGTAAACCAATTAACTAATGCTCAGAAATAAAGTCTCCCAAATGTAAGAACTAAACCTCCATGAATTAATTAGACAACCTTGAATTATATTATCAATCATATACATGGTTGTAAAATAATCATATTGAGATTTTTAGGTAGAGGTATGGAAGAATAAAAGAAAAACACACAAAAACTCAACCTTATGTTCAGTCTTAGTGTAACAAACCCCCCTCGTTACGACGACAAACCTCTTATAACAAGTGTAATTTTTTATTTATTTATTTTTTTTTTTTTTTAAATGTGGGCGCGCGTGTACAAGGGAAACAAACACATTTGACTCGACGTCGCCACCCGATGACTAACAAGATGCAACAAATATGAACATAACAAGACGACATAGGGCACACAACAAGTAGCTGCAAGCATTAAACGACAATCAATCGATCATAAAAAGACTGACTTCCCGCCCATCCTACCCTGCAATGGTTAGGACCTCCAAGATACATAAGCAACACTGAAGCCCAGGTTCCCATCAATTTTAACCATTTAAGGTCTCAGGGATGGCGACTGTTCTGAGGAACATGGAGGTGTCTACATCCCGCCCAACAAAAATTGACCAAGCAATAAAATGATTGCGACCACGTACAACAATAATTAATAATTAACCATGAACACTACATCAACCGCAAACCCGAACGGACTCCAACAACAACTAACCATCATTGGGACAAGGCATTATCCACGACTCATTTAGCATCAATTACCGAACTGATATTCCCTGTAATTAGTTCACGAGTTGCTGAATCTATCCCTAAAGATAAAGATAAATCAAATAATTGCAATTCCCTATTACCAAATGACCAAATGTACTTAGTTTAAGCACATTGCATTTTTATACATTAACAATTGACAACATTTAACCACATTCCCCCGATGATATCAACAGTATCTCTTTAAAAAAAACTTGCCAATAAATATCGACCACCATACATCTTGGCCTTACATTAAGTTATAATTATAGAAGATATAGAGACTAAATATAAAAAGAAACAAGAAGTGGATAAATACATCACCACCTAAATGCAATAAATTAACATCTATTTTAAGTATGTAGGACTTATACATTCGACGACATTCAATCACAAAAGTTTCAACTTAATCTTGTTGTTATTTTAACTAAGGAGGAATGTAAGAGATAATCTTGTAACAAACACTGGTGATGGGTGTCATTTTTTTTTTTTTGATAATAATTAATGCTAGTTGTATAGAATAAGTGGTTGATTAATTATCATAGTCGAAACCCAATCAACTTTGATTATTATTACTATATCTTATAATAGTGTTTTTTGAAAATTGAAACCTTCATTAATATTATTATATATTATAATAGTGTTTCTTTTTTGAAAATTGCGTGCCTAGGCTATGTCACGTTGACATAAGTAAAACAAAATTTGTAAGTGTAATATATTTTGAACATAAAAATCACACCATAATATTTCAATCCAGCTAACATGACTTTTCAAACTACTAACACTATATGGTTATCTTTCCTTTTGAAAACAAGTCTGAAATTTAACTTAAACATGTCACTGTTATTAACTATGGAAGAATATATAAATTATCAACCAATCATTGTCAACCATTGAAAAAAATATATAAAATAGAAACCATTTGTTGTCAACCATTCAAAAGAATATATAAAATATCAACCATTCGTTGTCAACCATTCAACAAAATGTAGAAAATAGCAACCATTCGTTGTCCACCATTCGACCCCAAAGGAATAAAGAAGGATCAACGACATCAAGCTAATTGTGGAGAGGGGGAGCATGCCAAAAGGAAAGGCGAAGTTTAAGAGGTTAAGAAGGAATGTATCGCAGCCTTAAAACTTTGTACAATCCTGTCAGAAGGTAGAAACACTGGTTCGATTGCTGCAGGTGAAGTAAGGGCCCGAGGTACGCGCTGTACAAAGACACCTTAATCAAGACGAGTAAGGATTGCGCATGGTATCCCATGGAGGGTTAACACAACGTGTGCCCACGCCTAAGAAGGTCCAGGTTGGGGTGGATTGGTTCACTGGCTCAAAATACTTGAAGGAGGAAAAGCCCAGGTGCCATTGCTAGGACATTAACTCTGAAGCGTTTACTCAGTCGCTGAGCCTTTACGCAGTGTCAAAATTTTCCTGAGTCACTAAATGAAGTACCACTGCTATCCGGATTGCCAAAAAACAAAATTTCTCTCTACATCACAACGTTTTGCATTTCAACACCTCGCAAAATCACAACGTTTTACATTTCAACCCACACCAAGATTTCATTGAAATTTTTTATTGTTGCCCTGCACATATGGAAACAGTTCTATATACTAAGTTACAGTCGCTCCCAAAATCGATTAACTCCAGAGAGAAATAATAATACAGATGAGTAGTGGCTAAGGAGAATACCATAGTGTAGGTATGTTATTAATAAATATAACCTCAATCGTAGCTGCTGCACAACCTCAGAAATCAATTTCAATTCCTGAACACATAATTAAAGAGCACATTAAAGACCCAAGGAAGACAGTGTCATGCCCAGGTAAGTCAATGGTACTGCCATCAATTATTTTGATACAACTGGTGTTTTTTTTTAAAAGAAAGGGGGCGAATCAGAGTTAAATGTTGGTGCCAACATGCCTGAAGGGTATCTCCTATATTATTTAATAAATTAAAAGTGATGCAAGAGCATCCACACCTCATCAAGCGAGCCCGCGCGAGGAGAAAGAAAGAACAACTGGCAACGCCAGCACCAATTTTGAGACATGGTGATATTGTTGCGCCAAGACATTAATGCATAGTTTAATGAAGCGCACTTGTATTGTAAGACGGACCTTGAGCAGATAAGCTCTTGTCCTTAGATTTAATACAGGTAGATAAAATAATTAAGTCTAGATTAGACAGTTTTACTTTCGTGAGGGCAAACGGAATATAGGCACCCTCCTTTGTATTTTTGTATTCATTCAGAGAAGCAGATTATTATCATTGAGAGCAAGAAGAGTAGAGCAGAGAACTAGTGAAGAACACCCATGTACAGATTGGATTAATGGAAGAGTCTTTGATTCAGCTTCATGGTTTGTGTTGTTTCTCTTTGTTGATATTATGCTCATGGTTGTTATGCTTTATGTCATGCATTTTCTTTGATATGCTGTGTATGTGATTTCATAGTTGAATTGGAATATGTGAGAGAGAATAGAATGAGTTTCAATTGTTTCTCTGCCTGAGCCAGGAGATTCTTGCATCGAGTGCAGTTGAATTCATTCGCATAGAGTGCGTTGATGAGGCTAGATAGTTGAACTCTTGTTCTCATCTAACCAGAAGTTGAATTGAGTTATTCGAGCCATGCAGGATAAGTGCAGGCCGAGGTTGGAATCTCAGTGGGAAGTCTGAGAATAGGTTGACAGAGACTACTGTTGTGGGAAGTGCACAGAGTCCAAAAGGCCCAACAGTTAGAGAGTGATTGGAGGTCGAGCACAAGGAGTGCGCCAACCTTCAGTGAAGGAGTGGAAGAAATCAAGCTCAGGAGGGATAGTTCCTTTCCGTTACGGTGGGAACAAACCCAGGAGAGATCTGAACAGGACGAGCCTGGAAGTAGAGAGGATCTTCAAGGAAGGGAATCGAGAGCCATCGCATATCGGCCTTCGGCAGTTGACGAGGTGAGGCTCATGCTCATTGAAATCACGAGTAGCGATTCCCCGATTTAAATCAGGGCTGTCGATCGTGTAGTGGAAATTCTCGTTGCAAGACTTCCAAACGGGCGAAAGCGCAGTCCTGCGATTCTCGATATAGCTAGGGGATAAGGTGACGTGGCAGGAAGGTAGCCCACGTGTCATCGGGATTCGGGGCTCGGCGATTTGGGGAGTAAGTAAATCGTGGCAACACAAGTACCAATTTCCCGATAGGGAAATCCCCGACATACAAAGTGTTGACCGTTGACCATCGGAGCTCGGGGTTCGGAGTTTCGAGCTGCACGGGGTTGTGAACGCGTTTCGCGATACCGTGAGACCCGATCTTCCAAGAAGCGAAGGGAGGTCTCAGCAGGAGGTACTGTGGGTAGTCAGAACTCCTGAGAGGAGTCAGAAGAGCGAGCTTAGCTCTTCGGGCTAGTGTGAGAAAGAAGGTCCTAGTGAGAGGCGGGTTGAACCGTGAGGGTTGCGACTTCGCACCAAGTGGTATCAGAGCGGTAGTATCTTTGCTTTCTGTAGCAGAGATAGAGAAGACACAATGACGCCCAGAAGAGAAAGGAAGTCACCTGATCGTGAAGACAGGGACGCCCGAAGAAGGGGTAGGCCGGCAGGGAATCCGAAAATGGAATGACAGATACGAGATCTCAGGGTGAGACTCGAAGAGATGGAGACCACCCAAAGGTGCGGAGCTGGTGCTGGAGAGTTCAGTGATTCCAAAGTGGAAGAGGAAGCTGGACACGACGCAGAAAAGGTCTCAGCAGAAGATGCATCAACAGAGAGGTTGATCAGAGCCATCACCAGGATGAGCTCAAAGACAAAAATGGACATTCCCGTTTATGAAGGGAGTCTAAATGCAGAAGAGTTGTTGGATTGGATCCGAGCACTCGACACCTACTTCGATTATGAAGACATCGAAGAGGACAAGAAAGTAAGGCATGCAGTTACCAAGTTGAAAGGACATGCAGCCTTCTGGTGGGACGAGTTGCAGGCTGATAGGTGCTACAAAGGAAAACAGAAAATTAAAAGCTGGGACAGGATGATCGCTAAGATGAAGGCGAAATTCATCCCGAGAGATTACCAAATCACTCTGTTCAGGCATATGCAGAACCTGTGACAGAAGCTGATGACGATGAAGGAGTACACCGAGGAGTTTTACAGACTCAACATCAGAGTTGGTCATCGAGAGAGCGATGATGAGAAGGTGGCAAGATACCTGAATGGGCTGAGGTATGACATTCAGGATGAATTAAGGATGGTTACCATCCGCACAGTCGAGGATGCGTATCAGATGGCTCTAAAAGCCGAAGAGAAGCTGAGCCGTAAACAGAGTCAGTGAGGGCGAGGCAGGAGTCATCCCAGAGGCAAGGCAATTGCCCAAGATAGAACTCAGAAGCCCAAAGAGGAGTGGCAGAAACCTCAGGGTAGGGTTGAGAGAGGTGGAACCTCACAACCAAGGCAACAATATGCTGAGCCGAGGAGACAGCATACAGAGCAGGGTGGCGGTTATGCTGATGCCAACGCTATTCCTCGTACTCGAGGTAGAGGAAGAGGTCGAGGAGGAATCATCACATGTTTTACATGTGGAAAAGATGGACACAAAGCCGTGGATTGTCTAGACCGGAAAATGGACAGAAGTGAAGCTCACGTCACAGAGGCGCAAAGGCGTGATGCTGAGACAGAATATGCAGACAGCGGAAGGTCACTTGAGATGCATAAGATTCTTTTGACACCTAAGAAAGAGGTGGACAGCTCAGTGCAAAGGAGCAGACTATTCAGAACGGCTTGCACAACCAAGGACAGGAAATGCAAGGTCATAGTTGATAGTGGGAGCACTGACAATCTCGTTTCGATCGAGATGGTGGAAAAGCTGGAGCTGGAAACAACTAAGCACCCGAGTCCATATAAAGTCTCGTGGTTACAGAAAGGACACCGGGTAAGTGTCACTAAACAATTCTTAGTTAAATTCAAGATTGGGAATTACCATGATGAGATTTTGTGTGATGTTATTCCCATGGATGTATGTCATATATTGCTGGGTAGACCATGGCAATATGATAGAAATATAGTTCATGACGGAAGGATGAACACATATACCTTGGAGAAGAATGGGAGAACACACAGATTGCTTCCGATAAAAGATAAAGAAGTGAAGCCGGAAGTAACCAGCATAATACTTCTCATGAGTGGGAAGGAACTTCTCACAAAGATGGAGAAGAACGAAGATCCATAGTTCTTTGTTGTCAAGAAGCCGAGAATTGTCCTGACAAGCACAAGAGTGGACGACCTACCAGGCGAGATTCAGGAACTACTGGGAGAGTTCGCTGATATTATCGTGGACGAACTACCTCATTCGTTTCCACTGATGAGGAGTGTGAGTCACCATATTGACCTCATACCCAGAGCAAGTTTACCAAATAAGGTAGCGTACTGATTGACACCTCAGGAGAACGAGGAGGTCAAAAGGCAGGTATAGGATTTGTTGGATAAGGGACTGGTCAGAGAGAGTCTTAGTCCATGTGTTGTTCCAACAGTACTAAGTCTGAAGAAGGATGGAGGCTGGAGAATGTGTACAGACTCTAGAGCGATAAATAAAATCACCATCAGGTACAGATTTCCACTGCCGAGAATGGATGATCTGATGTATTGCCTGAGTGGGGCAAATTATTTTTCAAAGATTGATCTCAAGAGCGGATATCATCAGATTCGGATGAGAGAGGGAGATGAATGGAAGACAACATTCAAAACAAATGAGGGTTTGTACGAATGGCTGGTCATAACGTTTGGTTTGACAAACGCGCCAAGCACATTTATGCGGCTGATGAATGAAGTCCTGAGGGAATTCATCGGTAAGTTTGTGGTCGTATATCTAGACGACATATTGATTTTCGGCAAGACCAGGGCTGAACACTTGAGGCATTTAGCCATTGTGATGAGAAGGCTACAGCAGGAGAAGTTGCTGATCAATTTGAAGAAGTGTTCCTTCATGCAGACAGAACTCATTTATTTGGGTTTTGTAATCTCGGTGAATGAATTAAAGATGGATCCTGAGAAAGTAGAAGTAATAAGGAATTGGCCATCGCCGAGGAATGTTTTTGAGGTAAGGAGCTTTCATGGTTTGGCTAGTTCCTACAGGAAATTCATTCGGAATTTCAGTGGAATTAGCGCAACAATGATGTACACCGTGAAGAAGCGGCATAAAGTTTTTCACTGGACAGCCGAGGCTGAGAGGAGATTCAATCTATTGAAGCGAAAGATAACAGAGCAACCAATTCCGGTGTTGCCTGACTTTCAGAAAAAATTTCAAGTGAAATGTGATGCTTGTGGGTATATTGTTGGAGGGGTACTAGGTCAAGATGACAGACCTGTAGCATATTACAGCGAGAAGCTGGATGATGCCAAACTGAAATACTCCACCTACGATAAGGAATTTTATGCCATCATACATGCATTGAAGAAGTGGAGGCATTACTTGATACCCAAAGAATTCGTTTTATACAATGATAATCATGCATTGCAGTTCGTGAGTCAACAGGAGAAGTTGAACCAGAAGCATGCAAAATGGGTCGAGTATATGCAGAACTTTACATGTGTGATCAAGCAAATTTCAGGAACTACTAACAAATTGGTTGACGCTTTGAGCAGGAAATGTTTATTGTTGCAGGAGTTCAGAGTCAAGACGTTGGGTTTTGAAAATCTGAAAGATATGTATGCTGGAGATGCAAATTTCAGGGAGCCTTATGAAGCAGCTGAGAATCCAGTTCTCAGAGATCGGAGTCCTTGGATAGACTACTTGATCCAGGAAGGATTGTTGTTTAGGGGTGACTGCAACTTGCCCCTCCGCGAGCCCTTCTCTCAAACCAGGACCTTCTCTCAACCCAGGCCCGAAGAGTTACAAGCTCTTCCAACTACCCTCTAGAGTTACCCACAGTAAACTCCTTAGGCGATCTCCCCTTCATAACTCGGGAGATCACGATTCGGGGATTCGCGGTTCACGCGAACACGATTCACCTACAGCTCCAACCCCCAAACCCCGATAGTCAACAGTCAACGCTTTCTCGCATCGGGGATTTCCCTATCGGGAAATTGGCAATGGTAATGATACGGTTCACTTACGCTGCAAAACGCTGAACCCCGAACTCCGATGACACCTGTACTCAACCCGTTCTTATGGTCCTACTTTGCCACGTCACTCCTCCACTCATGTGATCGGGGATCGCGGAATTGCAATTTCAACTGTCTGGGTCCTTTGTATTTGAAAACCCTGAACACCGAAACCCTGATTCACCGGATTCGTGCCACCTGTCCTTGTCAAAATCGACGGTCCCTATTGACTCAGAAAACCGCTATTCGCGATTTCGACGGGTATGCAACTCACGTCGTCAAACGCTGAACGCCGAATCTTCGAAGTCCGATGGACTTTAATCCTCCTCGCCTGCACTTACGGGTTAACTCCTGCGTGGATCCTCCTTGATCTGACGATCCTCGAGATTTCGCAAAACTTCACAGGGATTACAAGTCGTCGATTCTCTTCCTCTTGAGAACTCTTCCTGCTCCCAAGGCTCGATTCTGTTCACACTCTTCCTGGTTCTGTTCCCCAAAGTCTTCCCCACGGAACTATCCCTCCTGAGCTTGGTCCCTCTTGCTCCTCCAGAGATTCTGTACCAACTACTCACGCTCGAACTTCGACAATTCTCAAAGTGTTGAGTTCCTCCGGACTATGTGCACTCACTGCGACAGTAGCCCACGTCGTTCTTTTCTTTCTCAGACTAACTGCTGAGATTTCCAACCTCTTGGCCTGCACTTTCCCTGCTTGACACAAGTAGCCCAATTCGACTTATGGGTGAGCGAGAATGAGATTTTAACTATAGAGCCTCCTCGACGCACTCTATGCGGAGGAATTTAGCTGCACTCTATGAATGAATCTCCTGGCTCAAACAGAGAAACAATTGAAACTTATTTCCTCATTCTCTCAGGTTTCGAACCTGCCATGCAATAACATATGCAGCATATAGAAGAAAGGCATAAAAAGAAGCAAGTATGCAACAGCATAATATCAACAACACACAGAAAACAAACACAGCCATGGAATTGAATCAAAGTCTTTCTTCTATTAATTCAATCTGTACATGGGTGTTCTTCACAAGTTCTCTACTTGCTCTTTTTCCTGTGTGAATGAGAATGATAATACAATGATACAAAGGAGGGTGCCTATATTCTGTTTTCCCTCTCGAAAGCAAAACTGTCTAATCTACAGTTAATTTCTATCTAACAGCATTAAAACTATTAAATGCCTTCCTATCTATAATATAATACAAGTGCGCTCGGCTTTGAATGCCTTCATTTAAATGGCGGCGCAACAAATTTCCAAAGTATTTCAAAATATATGTGTTGGCGTTGTTCAGCTGTATGTTCTTTACTCCACGCGCTGACTCGCTTGATGAAGTGTGGATGCTCCTACATCATACTCCTCGGCTCAAAAGGTTTTCATGGGCTCCTGTCCATGAGCTCCTGCATGGTGTGCCCATGCTTTTGTATCACTGCCTATGTTTCCCAGTTGGCATCCTCCACTGGG
>ML796839.1:112437-133180 GCA_009831015.1 Picea engelmannii
TATTTATTGTATTTGGGAGTTAGTTAGCGGTTCGGCATGGCCATTTATTGCAAAGGTATATTTAAATTTGATTTGCACCAATTCCACACAATTACCCTCCACAGAATTATTCGCCATGATTTTAATGAATAATTGTTAAAATTGCAAAGAGTACACTTGTTGTGGGCAATGTTATATTGTTTAAATTGAATGCAATGATAATACTTGTTAAATAGTAATATTAATATTGTTTTAAGCCGTAATTTTAATATTTGCCTATTTGCAATGGTAATGCTTGTTCAAATGGAAATATTAGTAATGGTTTTAATTTGCAAGATCAATGATGATGGTGGATTCGCAATATCAATATTTGTTTTAATTGCCTTGGTATTACTCGTTTAATTTGCAATAATAAGGTTTGTTTTAATTTGCCAGGGCAATGATGAGGGTTGATTCGCAATATTAATATTTGTTTAATTTCCATGATATTACTTGTTTAATTTGCAATAACAAGGTTTGTTTTAATTTGCAAGGTCAATGATGATGGTTGATTCGCAATATTAATAATTGTTTAATTGCCATGATATTACTTGTTAATTTGCAATAATAAGGGTTGTTTTAATTTTGCAAGGTCAATAATGATGGGTGATTCGCAATCCTAATATTGCTTAATTGAACTGTTCGGGATGATGTCTAAGCTACAAGGTTATTATTAGTTTAATTTGAAGGTTAATGATAAGGTCTATTGCAATGCCAATATTTGTTAAATTATTATGACTTGTATCATGGTCTTCAAGTTGTTAAACCCTGAATGATGATCGATTCTAAATACTAATTTAAGGTGTACATATCGACTTATTGAGTTTTAAAATGCTCTCATTACTGACCTAAATTTGTAATCGACAATTTGGTTTATGACCCGCCTTCAGGATGTAAAACTACAATTAACACAGACCGGTTCAGTGATAGGTATTTATCATCCTATTAGATCTTAGATATTGGCCCTTAGCCAGGAATACTGGTCGAGTAGTTGACGGGGTTGTATTTAGCTTATGCTTCCTATGTGGATTGTTGTTCCTTAGCCCTTATTGTACTTGGAGGTAGTCAATCCCTTGTTGCTCTGCTTGTGTCGGGAGTGATCTAGACACCTCCTGGTAAGCCTTAGTATGTATGTCTGTGTGTTTTTCTGTGTCAAGAATCCAGTGTCGTATCAAGAGTCTCGGGCCCTTTAAAGGAAGGGTTTCCACTCTTGCGACACACCTGAGGGGTTTACTAGTTTCTGCCTGAGCAGTCGCCCAAGAGCCTGTCTAATCTTCTTCCGAGAAGACATAAGACTAAAAGCTCTGCTTTTCTGTGCAGAAATAGTAAACTCTATTGTTGGATTCATCCATCTGTGACGGTGCTGTACTTAACACCTGGTGTCATTCTCTGCTTACATCTGCTAGTTGTACGCCTCATGTCCAAGGGCGTTTATTCTTATTTTCACTATGATATGTTGGGTCGTCTTGTTGTGTTCGTCTTACTTGCGTCTTTTTCTAGGTCGGGTTACTAGTTTTTGCCTGAGAAGTCGGCCAGGAGCCTGTCTAATCTTCTTTCGAGAAGACATAAGACTAAACACCCTGCTTTCCGGTGCAGAAATAGTAACCCTAACACCATGGATTCTTCCCTCTGTGTTCTGACTGTGCAACCCCAGTGTATCTTAATGATTGTTTGTGTGCCTTACACCTATGGTCGGTTGTGGTTGCAGATACCCATTGTGTGCCTTCAATCTTCTTGTGCTGAACATCGTGGTTGCGTCTTGTTGGTTCGAGTGGTGATATAGAGTCAAGGGAGTTGTTACTTCTACACACGCGCACACACTTTAAACAAAAAAAACAAAAAAAAAAAAAAAAAAATGTTTGCACCTATTGTCAGAGTAGTTGTCGTAACAAGGAGGGTCTTTACATATGGTATCAGAGCTGGTTCGACCCGCGACTTGGGGTTCGCTACGGCTTTCGTTGACATGAGTTGGTTTTATTATACTGTTGTTGATCAAGTTGATTGTGTGCGTGCAGGTAATCATGGTTAGAGGACGTCACGGAGGCAAACGACGGGGTGCTAGGGGAGGAGGCGAGATGCCTCTAGCAGCATCCACGCCTAAGGGGTCTAACCCCCAGGGAGGCGAGAAGGTGCTCGGATAGGAACATATAGAAGTTGGTGATGTTATTGGGATGATGAGATCATTTATGCGCATGTCCGAGGCTTTGATCAGCCGTTTGGACAGAGACGAGGCCAGGGCGTCGGCACCCCCTGAGGTTCTGCCGCGTGCACCAGCCGTTACAACTAGCATTCACCGTGAACTCGAGAAGGTAAAATTTCCCAAGTTCTTTGGTGCCCCGGACGGCGCAACCGTTGAGGCATGGTTGGAGAATATGGCGATGTGCTTCGCACTTCGCGGTTATACCTCTAACATGAAGGTCCGCATGGCGGTCTTTCAACTGAAGGGGAGCGCTCTTCTATGGTGGAAGACGCTCCTGCCGCAGCTGAACATGGCCATGGAAGACGTGTCATGGGAACTGTTCGAGGAACGATTCCGAGAGAGGTACCTTTCTGAGGAATTCATTGAGCGTCAGCTCAACGAGTTCAACGCACTACGACAGGGAGGTCGTACGGTGCCCGAGTACGAGGTAGGATTTATGGAGCTGCTCTGGTATGCTCCACACCTTAACACAGAGAAGCTCAAAGTCAACAGGTTTGTGTTTGGCCTTAATGGCATTATGCGTGCAAAGGTTAGGATCTTGATGCCTCAAACCTTGCACGAAGCTATCCAAAAGGCCCTCATAGCAGAGGAGGAGCTTATCAGTGGGGGTCAGACCAAGACTTCAGCGAGACCCGCAAGGCAGAGTTCATATGGTGCGCCGCAGCATCAGACACCAATGAGACATTGCTGGGACATTGTGGATTCTAGAGGGGATCCACTTTTGCTACACCTCGATGACCGTCGCCTCAGCACCGGACACCTTATCGAGGACCACAGCACCAGCAGCAGCGTCGCCCGCAGTAGCAGTAGTTTAGGCCTATTCAGCAGAACAGACCAGGGTTTCAGGACGATGGGCAGTCATCTTCTACTTCGGGTACCAGGACTACTGGGCCAAAGAAGGGGTGTTGGACATGTGGGGAGACACACTACCAGCGCGACTGTCCTGTGGAGAGGACCAGGATGTCCAGATCAGCCAGACCCGCTACCGTGGGAGATATGGGCAAGGCCCATCGGACACATGCAGTGGTGAATAACCGCCAAGCAGAGCACCAGTCGACTGTGCTTGAGACGACAGGTACTGTCACTAACCAGACCCTTAGTATTTTGATAGACCCAGGAGCTACTGAGAGTTTCATTTCTGGTGTAGCGCTAAAAAGGATTAAGGTCAAGGTAGTCGAACAGGATGAGTTTAGCTTCGTGGAGATGGCTTCTGGAGCCAAAAAGAAGGTTGCAGGAAAGGTTACGGGCTGTGCCCTTAACCTGGGAGAGTTCGTCACAAAGGTCAACCTGTATGTCACGATCTTAGGGTCTTATGACGTCGTGATTGGTATGGATTGGTTGGAATCGCATGAGGCAATACTCAACTGCAAGACGAAATGGTTGAGCTTGATCGATGATGAAGGACAGAGATGGGTAATTGTAGGATGGAACCAGGGAGTATCCCTGAGGTTCGTCTCTTCCTTACAGTTACGGAAGAGTATGCGCAAGGGGTGCAAGCTTTATGCAATCCTTTCGCTAAACGACAAGGGAGTAGCTAAAGGTCTGGAACACCTTCCGGTGGTGAAGGAGTTTGCGGACGTATTTCCAGAGGAGTTGCTTGGGATGCTGCCAGAAAGAGAATTGGAGTTTATTATAGATCTGAAACCGAGGACCGAACCGATAGTAAGAACTCCTTATCGGATGTCGACCCTGGAGTTGCAAGAGTTGAAAATGCAACTAAAGGAGTTGCTGGACCTGGGACAGATACGCCCTAGTGTGTCACCGTGGGGTGCACCGGTTATTTTCATTCGAAAGAAGGATGGATCATGGAGGCTTTGCATTGACTACCATCAACTGAACAAGGCTCCGATCAAGATTCAGTATCCTTTACCAAGAATTGACAATCTGTTCGATCAAATGAAGGGTGCGACGGTGTTCTCCAAGATCGATTTGCGATCAGGATATCACCAGTTACGGATCAAGGAGGATGACGTCCCTAAGACCGCTTTTAAGACGAGATTTGGACATTATGAGTTTATTGTTTTACCTTTTGGACTGACAAACGCCCCAGGGGTATTCATGAGTTTGATGAACGGGGTGTTCCGTGAGTACTTGGACAAGTTCGTCCAAGTATTCATTGATGATATTTTGATCTACTCTCGGACGACGAAGGAGCATGATGAACACTTGCGCTTGGTACTACAATGTTTGCGAGAGAACAAATTATATGGGAAGTTGTCCAAATGCTCTTTTTATCAATCTAGGATTCACTACTTAGGGCATGTAATCTCCGGCGAAGGTATCACCGTGGATCCAGCCAAGGTTGAGGCTATTATGGAATGGGTTGCGCCGACTAATGTCACAGAATTGCATAGCTTTATGGGTTTAGCCGGATACTATCGAAGGTTTGTCGAGGGATTTTCGAAGATAGCAAATCCGATCACGGAATTGCAGAAGAAAAACAAGAAGTTTTTTTGGACAGAGAAATGCGCGGAAGCATTTAAGAGGCTTAAAGATTTGTTGACAACAACGCCGATACTAAAGATCCCTGACATGGATGTTGACTTCTTGGTATGCATTGACACATCCAAGGAAGGTTTATGCGGAGTCTTGATGCAGGACGGACGAGTGATTGCTTACATTTCGAGGAAACTAAGAAGGCATTAGGAAAACTACGCGACGCATGATTTGGAGTTATTAGCCATAGTATATGCCTTAAAGGTATGGAGACACTACTTTGTCGGATGAAAATTTGAATTAAAGACTGATCATTGTGGATTACAACACATTTTTATGCAAAGTGACTTGAACGCGCGACAACGACGTTGGTCGGAATTGCTTAGCAAGTACGACTTCAAGATTACTTACATAAAGGGAACAGTGAACCGAGTGGCGGATGCTTTGAGTCGGAGGCCACACATCTTTTCGGTGTTACCTCTTCAGATGAATCTACATGAGAATATTCTCACTTTATAGCGTGACAATGACTGGTACAAGGAAGTCGAGGATTTTATCAGACAAAACACTATGATGGTACCACGATATGAGGGATTTACTTTTGACAGCGATGGGTTATTGAGGTTTAGAGGTCAGATTTACGTACCTCCAAACGACGAGTTGAGGATGTTGATCCTGAGCGAGGCTCATAGAGCAGTTTACATGGCTCACCCGGGAGTTACGAAGATGAGGGCATACCTTAAGCCCTTGTTCTTCTGGAAAGGAATGAAGGTCGACATAGTCAACTTTTTGGCTATATGTCTTGAGTGTCAGCAGGTAAAGGCTGAACATAGACACCCGGCGGGATTACTTCAGCCACATGCCATTCCGGAATCGAAATGGGAAGTTATTTCGATGGATTTTATTGTTGGATTGCCACTGACGACAAGGAGACATGACTCGATTTTTGTAGTAGTAGACACTCTGATGAATAGTGCTCACTTTATTCCGGTGCGTACGGCGTATCAGGCACCTGACATAGTGAGAGTTTTCATCAGTGAGATTGTGAGGCTGCATGGCGTGCCTAAGAAGATTATATCCGATCAAGGATCGGTGTTTACTGGACGATTTTGTACGAGTTTCAAAGAGGCCTTGGGAACTCAACTTAACTTTAGTACTGCGTATCACCCAAAGACAGATGAACAGACTGAACGAATGAACCAAACCTTGGAAGACATGTTGCGCATGTACGTGATGGACCAACAAAAGCATTGGGAGGAATTCTTGCCTCTCGTAGAGTTCGCTTATAACAACAGTTATCAGAGCACCATAAAGATGGCACCTTTTGAGTTTCTTTATGGGCGACCATGTTGGACGCCCTTGAGTTGGGATCGGCTTGAGGATAGGGTCCTGGTGGGACCGGAAGCCGTCCAACAAATGGAAGAGCATATGCAAGCCATAAGACAAAGGATAAAAGAAGCGCAGGATCGGCAGAAGAGTTATGCCGATGCGCACCGAATCGACCGTAGTTATGAGGTTGACGATCCAGTCTTCTTGCGGGTTAAACCGCATAAGAGTTCGATCAAGTTTGTAAAGGGAGCTAAACTCTCTCCTAGGTTCATGGGACCTTTCAAGATTGTGGAGAGAAAGGGGCCCATGGCCTACCGACTAGCCTTGCCTGATTCTTTGAGGCGTATGCACGATGTTTTTCATGTATCTGTTTTGAGACATTATATTAGTGATCCTACACATGTGATTGACCTGAGTTCCTTGCAGGTATCGGACGAGGGAGTGCTCATGGTTGAGCCGGTCCACATCTTATATCATCGCATTCAACAGTTACGACATCGAATGGTAGATCAGGTCAAGGTCCAGTGGGACAGTTATAGTCCACACTCGGCGACCTCGGAGGACACAGATGATATGCGTCAGCAGTTTCCATTCTTCTTTGATAGATAGACTTATGATACTATGATACTTTATTTCTGCATTTATAATGGGAAACTTCGGGACGAAGTTTAGACCAAGAGGGGGTGTATGTAACATCCCTCTCTAGCGCACTGAGAACACTTATTATTTGAGGACACTTGCTCACAAGTGATCTGGAATTTTATGATGTTAGACCATTTATACTTGATTATGATGCGATTGAAAGATGACATGATGTGTTACTATTTGATGTAGATAGGTTCTATTGACTCAGTTTTATTGAGTGTGTAGGGTTTTTGACCTTGAGGATGCAGAGGCATCAGTAGAACCCCCTTGGACTCTGGACTGAGTCACGGAGTGTGCTTTTGGGTGATATGTTTACTATGATGTTTCATTCGATTTGATGATTTGTTGTTGACATTTATGACATGATTATTGTTGATGCAGGCTGACGATAGCTTGCCGACCAGACTCACATATGGAGTAAAGGGGACACACACGATTTGCAGAGAGGTTGAGGGAGAGGGGTGGACATCAGCCCTGCCACCGCCTGCTAGCACTCCCGTCGTGGCTCGAATTGTAGGTTAACGATTACCTAGTTCGAGAGGACCCACGATGCCGTGAGGGTCGACTGTGACAGTCACTCACGATGATTCTAAGGGGAGCGCAATAAGGCGGGGGCCTTATTCCTTAGAACCCTTAGTCTCCTACAAGCTCACCTGGCGGAGTGTTGACTCCAGGGGTTATAGAGGTCTACCAATAAGTCCAGTTGACGAGTGGAACTCTTAGTGCACGTGGTGCATCCTGAAGGGCATGCCGCACAAAAGAAACTTAGTTGGTGAGTGGCACCCTTGGTGCACATGGTGCGTCCTGAAGGGCACGTCGCCCAAAAGAAATTCCAGAGGCGAGTGGCACCCTTGGAGCACGTGGTGCATCCTGAAGGGCACGTCACATTAATGTGGAGGAAGGGTCAGCCTAAATAACCCTAAGTCATCAACACCTGAATAAACCCTTAAGCAATTCCCCCTAACCAATCGTCACCTAGCTCAGAATCTAAGCCCTAAGCCTAAGAATTTTCTAGGGTACAAAAAATTTTAGTGTGACCTTAAAAAAAAAAAAAAAAAAAACTTTGCATGAAGAAAATTGATTCCTACTTGGTAGGATAAGGACATCACCTTCGCAGTGTAACATAAAGACAATTTTCAAAAAAAACACACACAAAAAAAACTAAGACCATTATCCTCTCATTATTTACTAAATCACCATCCCTCCCCTTAATTCCTCATTATTCATTTTTATGTTATACATTTACCTTTCCCATATACGTGTCTGTCATCACCTTAATCTCTCATTATCCTATAAATATATNNGATAAATTACAATGATGAACGCACACATGTAAATAGAAAAAATGAATATATATATATATATATATATATATATAGATAGATATATATACTATAAACAAATTGTCGTGTATTCCTAAATCTTTAAATTATAGAATAAAGAAAATGAATAGTGGATTCTCTTTCCGAAAGTTTATTAATCCCTACCGCCTCTACCATTGATAAAAAGTTACGCATGTAAAAATAAAACGGAATTATTAATGAGCGCGCATACTCTTTGAGTTTTAAAAAAAAAATATTAATAAAAAGGATAAAATAAAATAAAATAAAAAGAGAAATAAGAAAATAAAAAGGAAAAAGGGGGGGGGGAACTGAAAAAGAAAGAGGATTTAGGGTTTGAGACTGGATAAAAGAAGAGGAGAGGAGGAAAGAAAAAAAAAACACCTTTGGAGCCATTGGTATTGTTATGCTGCCAGACTAGAGACTGGACTGATTTCTTGTAGGAGTTGGGGATTCTCAGCAGACTTGAGTGGTAGCTCAGCCTTGGAGGCGAGYTGAGAAGCTAGGCTATCGTCTGGGTTGTGTGTGGCCCCTTTGTGGCTCGGGGGGCTAAGAGGGAAGGAKATTACCCCTAGCATTTGGCTGGGAGGTACCGATGAGTCCTCTACAGTCGGCAAGCAGGAGCAGGAGTTGCARGAGCACAAGAATCATTTGCTGCAAGCGTTAAGGACACAGGTATGTAAATCTCTAGGYGTTTCAATCTTGTTGCGTGTGTCTATAAACTGAAGTTTTAATGGTTACTGTGTGATTAGTAGTTTCAGTGGTTATGTCTATTTCATTCTCGTGGTTTATGGTCCAGCTATTCGTTTTGCATTGTCTTCCATATGCGTTGCATTTTACATACACCTCGGCGCGTTTTCTTGCAGTAGATTTGCCTTTTCTTTTACCTTAGGCGATTTTATATGCACATGGGTGTATATGTTTGTATTGGGCATTTTTTGGCAGTAGGGTTTTCTCTTTTTACGTTGGGCGTTTAGTTATATCGGGCGTTTTCCTTTTGCAGTGGTTTCTCCTTGTACCTTGGGCATTGTTATTTGTATGGGGCGTTTGTTTTTCTCCATGGGTTTTTCTGTTGATACTTTGGGCATTTTTTTTTTACACACAGGGGCATTTTTTCCTGCAGTAGGGTTTTCTTTTGATAAACTGGGCGTTTAAATTGGTATTGGGCGTTTCCTTCTCGGTGGGTTATTTCATGATATCTTGGGCGTTTTTTTTTTTTTTACACCCAAGGGCGTCTTTTTTCTGCATCGGGGTTTTCTTTTTATACACTGGGAGTTTAAATTTGTATTGGGTGTTTTTCTTCAGTGGGTTGTCTCTTTTTATGCACTGGGCATTTGGATCTATGGTTGGGCGTCCCCACTCGTGGCCTGGGTTGTTGTATTCGTGACTTGTAGTGGACAGCGTGGGATCCTTGTGGGCTCCCCTCGGAGTGCTTGGAATGTCACCTTTTACTTCATAATCATTTTCTCATTTATATTCTCACCCTTCTCCTTTATTATTCCCACTTCTTCACCGTCACTTGGACTATGAGGTGTACAGTCCGCTACAACAGTTTTCTTAATTCTTCATTAGCTGCCATTCCAATCTATTGGGTTCCATAGAAACAAACAAATGACTTCAAACTTCTACTCACAAAGTTACATCATAAAAGGAAACTGTTGCAAGTATGAAAACATTGGTTGGACTTCACAAAGGACAGCCTTCAGCATAGCAATTCAACCAAAACACTAAAAATGAAATAAAACACATCCACAAAAACGATTTTGCAACTACATAGAGTCTAGACACTTCCACGAAATGCTGCCCAGATTTGGAGATTATTAAGTTATTACCTTTTTACATTCCGTTAGGGTAAAGGTATTAAAGCAAATGTTATGGTAAGGTTATTGGAGTTCCACCATTATACTTCCAAGATGTTCAGGATGCATAACCATTTAGGAAACCTTATAAATCTAAATTGTAATTCCAGCTGACATTGAAAAGAAATATCAGAACCAATACGTCCAGAATGGTTTAATTCTTATTATCAACTACCGTCATTTGCGGGTAAACAATCGAACTCTGTCCACTAGAAGAATTATCAGGAGTGTTACCTTCAGATTGATCTCTCTCTTATTTTAGTTGAATTAATATTGTTATATTTCATCATTTGTATTTGAATCTCACTGCCTTAATGTTATTTACTGCCTTACTAGTATTAGGCAACCTCTAGATTAATTGTTGCCCAATGTAACTGCCAGATTCAGAGATCCATCATATTTCATTTTTACATTACGCTAGGGTAAATGAATTACATGTAAAGTTAGGGTATGGACGTCTTATTTATTGTATTTGGGAGTTAGTTAGCGGTTCGGCATGGCCATTTATTGCAAAGGTATATTTAAATTTGATTTGCACCAATTCCACACAATTACCCTCCACAGAATTATTCGCCATGATTTTAATGAATAATTGTTAAAATTACAAAGAGTACACTTGTTGTGGGCAATGTTATATTGTTTAAATTGAATGCAATGATAATACCTGTTAAATAGTAATATTAATATTGTTTTAAGCCGTAATTTTAATATTTTCTTATTTGCAATGGTAATGCTTGTTCAAATGGAAATATTAGTAATGGTTTTAATTTGCAAGATCAATGATGATGGTGGATTCACAATATCAATATTTGTTTTAATTGCCTTGRTATTACTCGTTWAATTTGCAATAATAAGGTTTGTTTTAATTTGYCAGGGCAATGATGAKGGTTGATTCGCAATATTAATATTTGTTTAATTGCCATGATATTACTTGTTTAATTTKCAATAACAAGGTTTGTTTTAATTTGCAAGGTCAATGATGATGGCTAATTCGCAATATTAATAATTGTTTAATTGCCATGATATTACTTGTTAATTTGCAATAATAAGGGTTGTTTTAATTTTGCAAGGGCAATGATGATGGGTGATTCACAATGTTAATATTGTTTAATTGAACTGTTCGGGATGATGTCTAAGCTGCAAGGTTATTATTAGTTTAATTTGAAGGTTAATGATAAGGTCTATTGCAATGCCAATATTTGTTAAATTATT
This sequence comes from Picea engelmannii, assembly GCA_009831015.1. Taxonomy (NCBI): domain Eukaryota; kingdom Viridiplantae; phylum Streptophyta; class Pinopsida; order Pinales; family Pinaceae; genus Picea; species Picea engelmannii. The sequence goes on from ML796839.1 coordinate 123,477, forward strand.
ATGACTTGTATTTTGTTCTTCAAGTTGTTAAACCCTGAATGATGATCTATTCTAAATACTAATTTAAGGTGTACATATCGACTTATTGAGTTTTAAAATGCTCTCATTACTGACCTAAAGTTGTAATCGACAATTTGGTTTATGACCCGCCTTCAGGATGTAAAACTACAATTAACACAGACCGGTTCAGTGATAGGTATTTATCGTCCTATTAGATCTTAGATATTGGCCCTTAGCCAGGAATACTGGTCGAGTAGTTGACAGGGTTGTATATAGCTTATGCTTCCTATGTGGATTGTTGTTCCTTAGCCCTTATTGTACTTGGATGTAGTCAATCCCTTGTTGCTCTGCTTGTGTCGAGAGTGATTTAGACACCTCTTGGTAAGCCTTAGTATGTATGTCTGTGTGTTTTTCTGTGTCAAAAATCCAGTGATGTATCAAGAGTCTCGGGCCCTTTAAAGGAAGGGTTTCCACTCTTGCGACACACCTGAGGGGTTTACTAGTTTCTACCTGAGCAGTTAGCCAGGGCCTGTCTAATCTTCTTCTGAGAAGACATAAGACTAAAAGCCATGCTTTTCTGTGAAGAAATAGTAAACTCTACTGTTGGATTCATCCATCTGTGACGGTACTGTACTTAACACCTAGTGTCATTCTCTTCTTACAGCTGCTAGTTGTACGCCTCACGTCCAGGGGCGTTTATTCTTGTTGTCACTATGATATGTCGGGTCATCTTGTTGTGTTCATCTTACTTGCGTCTTGTTCTAGGTCTGGTTACTAGTTTTTGCCTGAGCAGTCGGCCATGAGCCTGTCTAATCTTATTTCGGGAAGACATAAGAATAAACACCCTGCTTTTCGGTGTAGAAATAGTAACCCTAACACCATGGATTCTTCCCTCTGTGTTCTGAGTGTGCAACCCCAGTGTATCTTAATGATTGTTTGTGCGCCTTACGCCTATGGTCGGTTGTGGTTACAGTTACCCGTTGTGTGCCTTCAGTCTTCTTGTGTTGAACATCGTGGTTGTGTCTTGTTGGTTTGAGTGGTGACATAGAGTCAAGGGAGTTGTTACTTCTACATGCGCGCACACACTTTAAACAAAAAAAACAAAAAACAAAAAAAAAAACAAAAAAAAAATTTGCACCTGTTGTCAGAGTAGTTGTCGTAACAAGGAGGGTCTTTACAGGCATGAATATTTTAACTTTATCTCTAACATGGTCCCCAATTCCTCAAATAATTCTCCCAAATAAAGACTCTTCACTAAGTTGAATGGAATCTGTGTCTTCCTCCACAAACTTGTATGCATACTCTTCCTCTATCATACTACCCTTCTTCAATGAGTAATACTCATCTTCTTTCTTCTAATAGTACACCTCACTAAGCTACTTCTCATGAAAGTGTGTTCTAAACCAATCCCAAAATAATTGCTCTTAATCGACTTTTTCCTTTCATTTGAGATGGTCCAACTATAGGTTTACATCAATGGTAAACTAATAGCTAGCAAACATGGTCTTTTACAAAGGGTTGAAATAATACAACATAATATGCTTTTCAATGTTCATTAAATAGGATTTGGCCTCATTGTGTCTTATGATGATCCCATTGAAAGTTGCAGCATTATAATTCCTTGGTTCATAACCCAGTTTGTGACACATATGTAACTTGTTTTGATTGGGTTATTATTCCTCTAATGGTATCTTACCTTGATTCTCTATCTTGGATCCCAAATACTCTAGCATACCCTTGATTTATCAAAGGTAGGAGGATTTCCCATTAGCATGACTCTTTATAGTATGCACTTCATATGCCAACTACTCATGGATATAGTGGAAACTAAGGGAGCGTGACCTCAACTAGCCTTGCTAGTCATACATTGTGTTCATGAACTAAAAGTGGTCGTTCACAATTCTACCTTAAATATAGTAGGGTTCACAAGTTGTTAGTGAGGGTTTTGAGTGTTGGTGCAAGTGTAATAGCATTCTATATATATCACACCTAAATGAAATCAATATAGGGTTTTCATACATTCCAATGATGTAGATTCAATATATGTACCAGATCACTTGTATTGCATCTAAAGTGGAATGGGATAAACCTCGACTCCTCTATCATTTCACAAAAGTATGGTCAAATTATAAATGATCTAAACATAAGAAAGCTCCAATTAGAACCTTATACCTTCAAATTGACTTATCCACTATGGCATGGTCTCCTTGTCAATCATACACTATCTAATCCTTAAACATATTGATTCCTTGGGATGACACCATGGGTGTAATGCGCTACTTTATTAACCTACAAGTTGGAAGTAACAATAAAGAAATAAATTGTGCATTAATTTATCAACTCGAGGTTTAAATTCTTACGAGATGTCATGCATTGTATGTGCACACTATATATTCTTAACTTTCACTAGTTTTATAACATACTTCTATCAAAATAATTTTCATTTCTATCTAAGAACTAAAATGTCATTGTGTAAAAACACACATCACTTCAAGAATCCAAAGCTAACAAAATGACTCTTGGAAATGATACATATACTTGAACATTGATCATGCTAACGGGAACCCTATCGTCACCATGAAATTTATTTGTATTATTTGGGAACCTTTATTTTTTTTCCATATATCATATCTTCCATTGTTGGAAAGATCTGATAAAAACTAACTATGAATTGGAAATTGTATTGTGGAAAGTTAAAACACACTTGCGGAACATAGACACATGCATCGAAAATTTTAGGAACTAGATTCCCATGGACTTGAAGAACATATATAAGGACCTTTGTATATTTAAAGGATTATCCTAGCAACGTCAATGACGACCCTTTTTTCAAAGCAGAATATATTTGTGTGGTTTGGAATTTCTCTTGTAGATCTTAGTATTCAGTATTGGTAGGTTTTGTGAAGGTTTAGCTATTGTCTTCTTGGATAAAACTCAAACTAAACATTTGTAATTGCTGAAAAGAAAGTGACATGTTACTGAAATTAAATAAACATGTATTCTAACAAAACATAAAAAACAAGCTATATATCCACAATACCTAAAACCTCTAGAGAAAAAGGTGTTGGGATATACTAAAACAACAATTTACTTAAATTACGATGCAAATGTACTCAAAATGATCATTACAAAACTACATAACAAAGGTTTAGATGCTTTGTGTTTATTCTAGAAATCACAATCTTCTACATGGCTATCATCCAAAGAGTATTGATCCACCTCAAGAGGCATGAATTGTATTTTGCTACACATATATTCTAAGGAACATAATTAACAAATGTCTAAACATAGATTTCAAGTGGTTAAAATAGTTTCCAAATTTCATAAATAGTTTCAATATTCTTGTTATTTCCCATCGAATTTGAAGTGAGATTGACCGTCAAATTCATAACAAGATATGTGGGTTATAATAAATTGTCCATAATACATTCAAGGTGGTTATTGAGCTATGAAAATAGGTAATTTCATTTGTCTCTTTATCTATAGATGTCAAAATAAATTTGGAAGTCACAAATATATGGAAAAACGAAATTGCACATGTGGGTTTTTCAAAATTTTCCTTCCAATAATTAAAACCATAAATTTCATCCTTGAATCTCTTACATGCATGGTTATATAATTCCATTATTAATTCCTTTATTGGTTGCTTGACTGGTGATCTAGAATTAGCAAAATCCTTCCTGAGTTCAATGAGCTACCAATTAATGCCAAAATTAAACTCAACATTGATTGGCTCCCTATATAGTATGTTTCTTGCCTCTCACAACCTCCTTTTACCTATCCATAATTCTTCTTAAACCATACATCTAACACAATAAATGGATATTGTGTTAATGATTTTCTATTAGATTTCTTTATATAATTTGGATTTCATTTGGTTTTTTTCTTATCTGTAAATATGATGTTGACGATGATGTTGACGAATCTTTGGTTTTTTATATTGACTTATTATAGTGTAGCTCCTTTTTATTGTGTGCTAAACCTTAGAAATGAGTGTAGATAATATTTAAGGAATGATGAAGCAATGATTTTAAAAGGTTTAGCAGGGAGATTTTCATATTAAAATACCTATGTTCGAACACTTGGTATCGTAGCATAACAAAGGCCCCATTTATAAGTTGAGGAAGGAATGAAGAATTTAATTCTTGAGCCAACATGGAATAGAGAATAATGGTGTAAAATGCTTCTCATGAGAATCTTGGACAATGTTGTGAGAATATACACATTCAATTTCACCCTTAGCATTTCGATCATGGCATCGTGAACCTCTTGGGTGAAATTTAAGCTCTTGGTATAATAAATGTAACTATATTCAACCTCCAGAATAGAGGTGATATCCCTTGACAACCAATCTGAAGTATTCTTCTCATGCAACGCGACAGAGACATGGGATAATTTGCATATGTATTTTATTGTGTGTCCCAATATTGTTAACATTTTGTTACTTATTCTGAATATGGCATAAGTTCAACCGTTATATAATTGAGAGAAAAAATCTATGTGGGTAAAGGAGCGAGTGAGAAAGAGAGATGGATATATAATAGTTGTAAAACATGATTATTATTAATGCAAAGACTAAGTTTGTGTTTCCAATTGGGAGTGTTGTAACATCTTCAATGTAGTATTTTAAGGAAGCTAGAACTAACAACCAATGGCTCACTTTGAGGTACTGAGCTACCCATTTCCTTTCCATGCCATTAGTTCGCTTTCATCATTATATTTAATTCTAATTGTGATAGCATTAGCTATATTATTTCATTCAATTTGGTTTGTGGGAATTACACTTGAAAATATCTCTTTCTAGATTTGTTTTTTAGACAAGAAGATGATACATGTAGAAGGTATATTTATTTGTCTTTATATTTGTCTTTATATTTGGGTTAGTGAAGTAGCGATGAAATAAATTATGATTGGACATGTCAACTTCGTTTTTCTATATATTACTTTTTTGTGTTGTTTGGACTTACTTTTATTTATTGTGTGTGATGCTAGAATAGAAATTTTTACTTGAAGTTATTTTTATTCTCCAAGTGTGTAGAATTAGAATAGGATTTATTAAAAAAATATAGCTTAGGACATTAGAGTCCCATTAGTCCATTCATTTCAAGAACCCATGTTCTGCAAAAATAGTGCATAGTTCCTCACAAGTACATAGGATACCCTTGTTGATAATTTTAAGTGTAGAATTGTTCTTAGTTAAACTAAAAAAATATAGAACAAATGTCATTTTTGGAAACATTGTTTGGGAGGTACTAAAGAGCATAGGATACCTTTTTTATACTGATATAGGAAACAAGACACTGGGTAGGGAATAGCCTAGGGGATTTTTTACTGACCCTTTTCCATCCCCCACCCAACACCCAAGTGTTATGCATTAGACCATATTAGGATGCATGAGAAGAAGAAGAGTTTCTTGGTGATGCTTATGTGGTGTAGTAGGAGCCACCTTCATTGATAACACCCTAGTAGGAAATCTCATGGAAGGAAGTAACCCAAAAGCTATTACATAATCTCAACACAATTTCCCTATTGAACAAATAACATCCAATATACTAGTTATCCAATCTCAAGTTGAATCTGAAACTTATGCAGTCATCAACACTCCAGTCATAGTGTATACTAATAGACAAGAGTCTTTGTATTATCAAGAAAACCCCATTCAAGAGCCATATTTCTAGATTTCATCCATTGTTAGTACAACTTGCAAATATCACAGTTAAAAAAGCTAGAGCCATTATAAACCTTGTGTACCATTCTCTACAGGGGAATCAATAACAATTGTATAGATATAATAAACCCCATGGGGGATGGGGACATCTCCTACATGACATATGACCAATTTTTTGAACTTTTCAAAGACTACTCATGTGGCACTATGAAACATGGAAATGGTCCTAGGGATACCATTTCAAGAATCAAAAGGTCATATGAAGGAGGGGTCACTAAGGATAAGTTGAGAAACCTATTAGATAATTTCAAAACTAACATCCTTAGTTCACTTATCTCTCACATGGACAATATGAATGCTTATAAGAAGGAGGAGGAAGCAGATTTTGCATTAGCCATATTTCATTCTAAATATAAGAAGAAGAACCCTCTTTAGGAGTGCCCCCTAAACAATGTAGAGGTGTGTGCTATCTGTGAGAAAAATCATACAACTGAGCACTTCCCTGCCTTACCTGAGCTTAAGGTTGTATATCGGGGGGATAGTGAGTAAACTAAAAATATATGTTTTTTAGCCTATAAATGGCCATGGCCACCACAACCATCAATTATGGTACAAGCTCAACCACAATACGTCGCTCCATATCAATACCCACTGCAAAAATTGTATACCCCCATGCCATGGAAACAACGACCTGTGCAGACCCAAATCCATCTTTGGAAAAAAGGTTGCAAAGGAACTCATCCTTTGGGAACTTTCCTCAATAGACACAATAATATACCCTCAAGTTCAACATCCACAACAGTTACATCTACTGTTCAACCAACGCCCTCAAAAGACACCATAAATTCCTACCCAACCCATGGCTAAACCAAACAATAAAGTAATTCATCTCATCTACAATGCTAAGCTACCCCCTAGTAATCCCTTGTCGTAGCACCAGTTCATGAAAGAATATTTTTTTGAACCTCCTAGTGCATTGAATTATGATTATATTTTGAGAAGTCTTGGTTGAGATTTAATAATGAAGATGATAATGACACTCGTACTATATATATTTTAATTTTATTCAAAGAATGTGTAATAACCCATCTTGGTGTTACTTAAACAAAAACAAAAAATTCTTTAAAATTAAAAACACAACAATTTAACCTAAGCCAATTCAAATAAAGTATAAACTCAACAAATACATAAGATAAGTAAGGTATGCCAATTGTTGGGACAGGATTTTGGGGACCAATTTTGGGAACTTTGCAAGAGAAAATTGTCAGAACTGAGTGACAGGTCAGCCAGGGATCAACGAGTGCAAAAGAAGGAAAGACAATTGGTGCACTTTCGCATGCAAAAGAGGGAAGATCATTGGAAATATTTAGGAATTTTGGGTTCATCGATATGGGATAGGACCCATTGTAATTGTATAAATATGTAATGGTTTTTGGATAAAAGGAGAGCGATGAAGAGATAAAGGGATATGGAGATAGATAGTTAGTAGGCAAATATGAGAATGACAAGGTCATTTTATATGTGTTGATATTTCAGTTATGTATGAGACATAATGTATGAACGCAGTGCAATAATTTGTAATGGATGTTTTGAATAATATAATAAGAAGCCATTCATTGTGGACATATCCCACCTTGGGTGAACCACGTTAATCATGGTGTCTATGTGTTATGGTGTGCTTGATGTTATTTTTATTGCACGCATGATATAAGGAATCATGAACAAATGTTATGTAGAATGGTTATAAGGACTACCTCACATCCCTTCATGAATGCAGAAATTTGGTTCCTATATTTCCCATAGATACCTCAGGTGAGACTTCAACTGCTTGTTGGTCATGCCAAAAGGTCTGATATCTAAGTTTTTTGTTGGAAATTTCACATTGAACCCTGGGTCTTCCCACTATGCGGCAACACCAATATATCACTACAATGCATACAACAATTTAATCAATAAAACAATTTCAACATGATGACGAATACTAGTAATCCTTAGCTCATTGAAGTCTAAGTGTTGATCCAAATATTGTTGTAGAATATCATGATCCAATCATCAATCAAAGGGGGTAAATCATACGTAAGGATTCATTTTTCACTGATCCAATGCAACTACCTTCATAGGTATTTCCCTCATAGAAGGGCTAAAGCTTAATGTGGTGAGAAAATCTATGACACAAATTACATCTCTGTAAGTATTCAATGATCTTAAAGGACTATCATAGATCATACTCCCAATTGATCAAACTCAATGTGATGAAGAGTCTCCTTGTCTACAACACCCCCCAAATCCCGCAAGGTATGGTTTGTAGGGGCCTTACTACCATCCTTTACCTTGGTGATCAAAACCACACTCAATAGTGGCACCCCTTTGCAAAGATCTTACTACTACCGTTTCCTTTGGTGCACATAGGTGCACTCGACAGTAGAATCCCAAGGGCCCAAGAATAATAGTACAAGTATATAGGCACAAACAAAGCCTTACTACCCCATTAATGGACAATACACTCCTAGCTTGTTAGTCCACCTACAAAAGGTTATAGAAGCCATAATTTTCTCTACATTGTACATAATTCAAATGACAAGTTCTTTTGCAAAAAAATGGTAAACTCTCAAAACATTTCCTCAAGAACCAACATACATGGAGGTGCATCAATAAGCATGTTATTTGGGAAAAATCTAAAATATCAACCACATTGTATAAGAGTATCAATGCTAAATAAACAATTAACAATGAAATGTTAATGCTCATCACAATCTATGAAATCACATAAACATCTAGGTCTAACATAATCATTCATCAATAGAAGCAATCAATGAGGTGATGATGAGTCTAGAATACCATCTCCTAAAATCAAACCAAACACTAAGGTGTTAGAATCCTCCCCTGCTAACAAAGGCTATGACTTAGAGCCATGTCATTATCAAACAAAAGATGATAAATACTTCTCATTTCTAATTCCAATTCCTAATTGTTGTCATATTTTTAGTAGTGTCACTAGTATAACTTAGCCCAATTTATTGCCACCTTCTGCAAATTCTCCTCCTTATTGATGATGATTACCAGAGGCTCGATGAAAATTTCTCTGGTTTCCTTCATCTATATAGAATCAAATTCCAACACATGGCTAGGGTTAGGAACATATTTTTAAGTGAGGATACATGAAAAACATCATGAATTTTTACATGCAGTGGTGAGGCTACTTTGTAAGAAACAACACACATCTACACCAAGAAATCAAAAGGTCCATAACATCTCAATGCTAGCTCCTTCCATTTTCAAGGCACAAAGAACTCATTTTTGGCCGAACTCTAAGAAACATGTTTTCTTTGACCTTAAAGATTCATTATGATCTCCTTTTATCTCCAAAATTCATTTTTTATTCATAAGAAATCTTTATATTTTCTTAACTTGTTTCAAGTTATATTCTCCACTTCTTCGAAGGCGTTCTTCTCTTGAGTCAATTGTACTTCTAGATTATCCAAATTAATAAAGGAGTTTCAGTTCCATATGTATAAGACTTAACAAAAAAATTCTTAATGGAATGATCGTATCCATTATTATTAGAAAATTCCAGTAAAGATAGATAGTCTTCCTTGATTATTGGTTGGTTGATCACATACATCTCGAACATGACTTCTAGACTTTTGTTGAATCTTTCTATTTGACCATGTATCTTCGAGTGGTAAGTTTCATTGAAACTTAATTTCTTATGTAGGTCATGAAACAATATTTGTCGGAACTTAGAGGTAAATTTTCAATCATGATCTATCATAATTACTTTTGGGACACCATGCAGTCTTTCTCACTAGACGTTGATGTTCTACTTTTATTTGTTGGAATTCCAAATACCATGCTACATAGATAGTAGAATTTGATTTTAAACTGGGACAATAGTATAATAGGTTCATTCTTTGATATGTCCCTTGGTATCTTGAGTGTCTAGAATAAGGAGCATCATGTGCTTCATGTAATACTAGTCTTCTTAGGTCTTTGGGATATAGTTCATAAACTTAGTTCCTCCAAAGAAACACCCTTT
>ML796839.1:151580-167350 GCA_009831015.1 Picea engelmannii
ACAAAGAGTAGATCCATTACATCGAGGTTTGATTAAATACTTATTAATTATTTGGTTCATTGAAATTCATGCCTCCAAGTGGGATCCACTTCACCTTTTTATAAAAGTTGTTTAGTAAAATTTTATTTCCAAAATTTGAAGTTGACCTCCTAAAAATGTCGAATGTCTTTTAATTTTCTAAGTATGACAAATGACTTCTCAGCCATAGACATTATTTTATAAATAATTTTTATTATTCCATCTCTCCATTGAACCAACTTGAGCTAAATTTGGAGGTCTAAATCTCAACTTATAGCCTCGAGAAGTCGAGGCTCCAAATAAATTTCCTAGAAAACTATGAAATGAGGGTCGAATGTTCCTTTAATTTCTTGAAATATTGTGGAATAATTCATCCATTGAAACCTATCGCATTGTATTTATTGTTAAATTAGCTTTCCAAAGAGGTATCGTCTTCCCAAAATGAATGGTTGGATCAAAATTTATGAGATCCAAAAGATGGAGGCTCAGCCATAGTCGATCTGGTTCATGGATAAATCTTGTCCCCTGATTTGATTCCACCATTTTTAGTCTCACATTTATTTGGGGAGGGAAATAAATAGTGTTTATAATGAATATTATATCCTTATTATTCATGTGTGAAATAAAGGATCTTATGGAAGCTTTAGTGTAGTTCTCGTGCCTTAGACAAATTTATGACTTGGTAGTATTTCGGTCACCCAGTCACTTCCTAATCATCACATATTCAATCTATGAATGTCTGACATGTCACATCCAATCACCATAAACTCACCTTTCATGTCATATTCCAGTCATCTATGTCCATCCACGTGTCACCCGGGGGTAGGTCCACATCATTTCCATGTGTCACCCAATGATAGATCCACATTACTTCCACATGTCCCACTATGGTAGGTCCAAAAAAAGGGGGAAGAAACTTAGGATAATAAATAATATTAAAAAAAAAAAAATGTTTGTGGACACAAGACATGGGAAAAAAGGTAATGAAAAAATGGAAAATGGTAAAAAGAAATAGAACAAGGGAATAGGAAGAAAAAAATGGAAAATGGAAATGAATTATGAAGATGAAACTGGAAATGAATTATGAAAATGAACAAAGTGGATGTTGAAAATGGAAATGGACTAAGTATAGAAATGGATAAGTGTGGAAAATATTTAAATACGGAAATGGTGTGGAGGGTTGAAAAGATGTCTAAGTATGGAGAGTAGTGATGAACGAGAGTAGAGTGGAATGAAGGAAACATGGCTAATTATAAAGTGTGGAGAGTGGAGAATAAAGAAAATTGAAAAATGGTTAAGTATGGGTAAACAATATGTGGGAGGGAGATGACATATCTTTGGAATGTGAGCTTTGTTTTGGATTCCACAAAGTGTTGAATAGAGATGAGACATAGGGCTATTTAGTGAGAAGATAGAAATAAACAACTTCCTTCTTTTAATATCTTTTTTTTTTCTTTATCTTTTGTTTCAAACAAAATCTATCTATGTTATCTTTTCATTATGAAGAACAAGAGAAATGAAGTTTATTGGAAACTTGTTTCTTTTCACAATCAACAATTGAATATTATTTAGGACTTTCGAAGTTCGAAGAAAAAACATTTTGGTGTCTATTTGATGGGAGAAAACACATCAACAACTCCCAATTTGGTGTGAAAGTCGCAACCCTCATGGTTGGACCCGCTTCTCACCAGGACCTTCCTGTTCACATGGCCCGAAGAGTCAAAGACTCTTCCAACTCCTCTCGGGAGTTATCTCTACCCACAACACTCCTTTGGCGATCTTCCCTTCGATATCTCGGGAGATCGGGTTTCGCGGTATTGCGAACCTGTGTGCACGTTCTCTTGCAACTCCAAACCCCGAACCCCGATGGGTCAACGGGTCAACACTTCTACTCATCGGGGATTTCCTTATCGGGATATCGCCACACGCGATGTCAACAACATAACTTTCCAAACCCCGAGTACCAAGATACCGATTTCCCGATACAGTGCCACCTGGATTCCACTCGCTCCCGGGTCCCACGCTTCCACGTCACTTCGGGATTTCGCAAATCGTGAATCCACGATGCAAGTTTTCCTTGATACAGGAAACCCCGAACGCCGAACCCCGATTATTCGACTCCTCGGATCTTGCACGACGTGTTCCTGCTCCAATCGACGGCTCCCGTTGATTCGGGAAATCGCCAATCGCAATTTCAACGAGTTCAAAACCCTTGACTCTCCAAACGTCGAACGTCGAACTCCGATGGGCGTTGGTCCTCCCTGCATCTATAGTTTAACTCCCATTCGGCTTCTCCACGATCCAACGATCCTGGGAACTTCGCGATTTCCTTCCATAAACTCTGGCCATTGGTTCTCCTTCTTGGAGGTTCCCTCTGTTTCAAAGCTTCTCCCGGTTCGAACCCCACCTGGGTCTGCTCGCATCGTGTCCACGAAGGAACTATTCCTCCTTAGCTTGCCAATTCGGACTCCTCTAGAGACTCTGCACCCGCTTCTCACGCTTGAACTTCAACAACTCTCAAAGTGTTGAGTTCGTCCGGACTCTGTGCACTCCCTGCGATAGTAGTCCTACACTTTCTTTCTCTCAGACCAACTTCTGAGACTTTAGGTTCGACCGACACTTCTCCTGTACGGCTCAAACAACCCAATTCAACTTCTGGGTGAATGAGAATGAAAGCTTAACTACTGAGCCCCATCAACGCACTCTATGCGGAGGAATTCAACTGCACTCTATGCAGGAATCTCCTGGATCAAACAGAGAAACAATTGAAACTCATTCTCGTCTCTCTCACAGATTTCGAATCTACCATGAAATCACATATAAAGCATATAAAACAAAGGCATAACAAGAAGCAAATATGTAACCGCATAATATCAACAACACACAGAGAATAATCATAGCCATGGAATTGAATCAAAGTTTTATTATTAAATCAATATCTGTACATGGGTGTTCTCCACAAATTCTCTGCCTTGTTCTTCTCTTCAGAATGCTTTCAAGGATGCAGAATAATAATACAATGTACAAATAAGGGTGCCTATATTCCGTTTGCCCTCTCGAATTCTCTATCTATCAAGTCTACAATAAATTCCTATCTAACAGCATTAAATCTAATAAATGCCTTCCTATCTACTTAGGACGAGAGATTAAAGGCTCAAGGTCCATTTACAAATACAAGTGCTCTTATTTAAATGTGTCTTCATTAAAGAACGACGCAGCTACATCAAGGTGAAATTCAAAAAGAAATTTGATGGCTTGTCCAGCTGTCTTTTCCCTGCTCCACGCGTTGGCTCGCTTGATGAGTGAGCGATGCTCCTGCATCATACTTCTCAGCTCGAAAGATTTCATGGGATCCTGTCCATGAGGCTCCTACAAGGTGTGTCCATGCCTCTGTATGATTTCTTCTGTCTCCCAGCTGGCATCCTCCACTGGGTGATTCTTCCACTTTACCAGGTATTCAAAATACTGCTTTCTTCTGGTCTTTCTGCCCACTCGTTTGTCCAGTATGCACTCCATCTGAGGCTTCTGTGCAACTGGTAATTGTTTCTGCCACCGGACCACTGGTTCCTTAGTCCCAGTGTCTACTTCATCAGCCCTGTATGGGTATAAATCCGAAATATTTAAAATCGGAGATATCCCGATGCCCTCTGGCAACTCAATTTCATATGCATTCTCCCCAAATTTTCTCAGGACTCTGCACGGCCCAATTTTCTTCATTTTGAGTTTATTATATGTTCCCTTTGGGAACCTTTCCTTCCTTAAGTGTGTCAGAACCATGTCCCCAACTTCAATCTGAAGTTGTCTCTTTCGTTGATCGGCTCTGCGCTTATACTCTTGATTTGATTTCTGCAGTCGCTGCCTCACCTCTGCGTGAAGTTCCTGCATCGCTTCAGCGAACTCTTCTGCGTTCGCGCTGCTAGTTTCAGCCTGTCCTGACTCCCTGAGTTCAGAAACTCCTCTTAGCTATGTCCCATATAAAATTTGGAATGGACTCTTTCTTGTACTCCGATTCACTGAATCGTTGTACGCAAATTCTTCTTGTGGTAATATCTGGTCCCAACTGCTATGGTGCTCCATCACTAAGCCTCTGAATAAATCTCCCAGACTCATGTTGACCACCTCGATCTATCCGTCTGTCTGCAGATGGTAAGCCGAACTAAAAGCCAAATTATTTCCAAGCTTCTTCCATAGCGTCCTCCAAAAATGACCTATGAATTTTGTATCCCGATCCGAGACTATGCTTCTCGGCAATCCATGCAATCTGACGATTTCTTTAAAAAAAAAATTGCGATGTGGGTTGCATCGTTGGTCTTATGACACGGAATAAAATGTGCCATCTTCGAAAATCTGTCCACCACCACAAAGATGGAATCAACTCCTCGCTGAGTTCTCGACAAACCTAAAACAAAATCCATGCTGATTGCCTCCCATGGCCTCTCGGGTATAGGCAATGGCTGATAGAACCCTGTGTTCTGCTTTTGGCCCTTCGCATGTTGACATATCCTACACCTGTCAACAAACCTCTTTACATCAGCTCGCATGCCTGGCCAATAATATGATTCACTCAGCTTGGCGAATGTTTTTTCATGTCCAAAATGACCTGCTAGGCCTCCACTATGCTTTTCTCTCACCAAATTCTCCCTCATGGAGCAATCTGGAATGCACAATTGATTGCCTTTAAACAACAATCCTTCCTGGATCATATACTCCAGCCACGGACTCCGATCCCTGAAAACTGGGTTCTCGGCTGCCTCGTATGCTTTTGAAAAATCTGCATCATCTGCATACATATCTTTTAAATTTTCAAAACCCAAGGTTTTGACTCTGAACTCCTGCAGTAATAAACATTTCCTGCTCAAAGCATCGGCTACTTTGTTAGCAGTTCCTAAAATGTGCTTTATAACAAACGTAAAATTTTGCATCTACTCTACCCATTTCGCATGCTTCTGGTTCAACTTCTCCTGTTGACTTATAAACTGCAATGCGTGATTATCGCTATACAAAATGAACTCCTTGGGTATCAAGTAATGCTTCCACTTTTTCAATGCCTGTATGATGGCATAAAAATCTTTGTCATACGTGGAGTACTTCAGCTTTTCATCATCCAGCTTCTCGCTGTAATATGCAACAGGTCTGTCATCTTGACTCAGGACCCCTCCAACAACATACCCACTGGCATCACATTTCACTTGAAATTTTTTCCGAAAATCGGGCAACACCAGAATTGGTTGCTCTGTTATCTTTCGCTTCAATAGATTGAAGCTCCTTTCAGCCTCGGCTGTCCACTAAAAAACTTTATGCCGTTTCTTCACAGTGTCCATCATCGCGGTGCTAATTCCACTAAAATTCCGTATGAATTTCTTGTAGAAACTAGCCAAACCATGAAAGCTCCTTACCTCAAAAACGTTCCTCGGCGATGGCCAATTCCTGATTACTTCTACCTTCTCAGGATCCATCTTCAATTCATTCACCAAGATTACAAAACCCAAATAAATGAGTTATGTCTGCATGAACGAGCACTTCTTCAAATTGATCAGCAGCTTCTCCTGCTGTAGCCTTCTCATCACAATGGCCAAGTGTTCCAAATGTTCATCCTTTGTCTTGCTGAAAATCAGTATGTCATCCAGATATACGACCACAAATTTGCCAATGAATTCCCTCAGGACTTCATTCATCAGCCTCATAAATGTGCTTGGCGTGTTTCTCAAACCAAATGGCATGACCAGCCATTCGTACAAACCCTCGTTTGTTTTGAACGATGTCTTCCATTAATCTCCCTCTCTCATCTGGATCTGATGATATCCGCTCTTGAGGTCAATTTTTGAAAAGTAATTTTCCCCACTCAGGCAATCCATCAGATCATCCATTCTCGACAGTGGAAATCTATACCTGATGGTGATTTTATTAATTGCCCTAGAGTCTGTACACATTCTTCAGCCTCCATCTTTCTTCAGACTTAGTACTGTCGAAACAGCACATGGACTCAGACTCTCTCTGACCAGTCCTTTGTCCAGCAGATCCTGTACCTTCCTTTTGACTTCCTCGTTCTCCTGAGGTGTCAACCTATACGCTACGTTATTCGGTAAGCTTGCTCCAGGTATGAGGTCAATGTGGTGACTCACACTCCTCATCAGTGGTAACGAACGAGGTAGTTCGTCCATGATGATATCAGCGAACTCTCCCAACAGTTCCTGAATCTCATCTGGCAAGTCGTCCACTCTTGTGCTTGTCAGGACAATTCTCAGCTTCCTGACAACAAAGAATTGTGGATCTTCATTCTTCTCCATCTCTGTGAGAAGTTCTTTCCCACTCATGAGAAGTATTGTGTTGGTTACTTCCGGCTTCACTTATTTATCTTTTATCGGAAGCAATGTGTGTGGTTTCCCATCCTTCTCCAAGGTGTATGTGTTCATCCTCCCATCATGAACAACATTTCAGTCATACTGCTATGGTCTTCCCAATAATACATGACAGACATCCATGGGAATAACATCACACAGGATCTCATCCTTATATTCACCCATTTTAAATTTAACCAAGCATTGTTTCATAACACATACCCGGTGTCCTTTCTACAGCCATGACACTTTGTATGGACTCGGGTGATCTGTCATCTCCAGCTCCAGTTTCTCCACCATCTCGGTCGAAATGAGATTATCGGTGCTTCCGCTGTCCACTATGACCTTGCATTTCTAGCCCTTGGTCTTGCAAGTCATTCTGAACAGTCTGCATCTCTGAGATGTATCTTCCACCTCTTTCTCGGGTGTTAATAAAATTTTATGCACCGTCAGTGACTTCCCACTTCCGGTGTCTTCATCCTCATCATCACGCCTCTGCGCCTCAGTGATGTGAGCTTCTCCTCTGTCTAGTTTCCTGTCTAGACAATCCACGGCTTTGTGTCCATCTTTTCCACATGTAAAACATGTGATGATTCCTCCTCTGCCTTGGCCTCTACCTCGGGTACGAGGAATTACGGTAGCGTCAGCATATCCGCCACCCTGCTCTGTATGTTGCCTCCTCGGCTCAGCATATTGCTGCCTTTGTTTAGTTTGTGGCTGCCTCTGTTGTGAGGTTCCACCTCTCTCAGCTTTACCCTGAGGTCTCTTCCAATCCTCCTTGGGCTTCTGAGTTATTTCTTGGTCAATTGCTTTGCCTCTGGGATTACTCCTGCCTCGCCCTCACTGTCCCTTCTTGCGGCTCAACTTCTCCTCGGCTTTTAGAGCCATCTGGTACGCATCCTCAACTGTTCGGATGGTCAGCATGCTCAGATCATCCTGAATGTCATATCTCAAACCATTCAGGTATCTTTCCACCTTTTCATCATCACTCTCCCGATGACTAGCTCGAATGTTGAGCCTATAGAATTCCTCGGTGTACTCCTTCACCGTCATTAACTTCTGTCTCAGGTTCTGCATCCGCCTGAACAGAGTGATCTGATAATCTCTGGGGATGAACTTTTCTTTCATTTTAGCAATCATCCTGTCCCAGCTCTTAATCTTTTGTTTCCCTTTGCAGCGCCTATCAGCCTGCAACTCATCCCACCATAAGGCTGCATGTCCTTTCAGCTTGGTTACAACATGCCTTACCTTCTTGTTCTCTTCGATATCCTCATAATTGAAGTAGGTGTCGAGTGCTTGGATCCAATCCAGCAACTACTCTGCGTCTAGACTCCCCTCATAGATGGGAATGTCCATTTTTGTCTTTGAGCTCATCCTGGCGATAGCTCTGATCAACCTTTCTATTGAGACATCCCCTGCTGAGACCTCTTCTGCATCGTGTCCAGCTTCCTCTTCCACCTCGGAATCGCTGAACTCTCCTGCACCAACCCCACGCCTTTGGGTGGTCTCCATCTCTTCGAGTCTCGCCCTGAGATCTCGTATCTGTCGTTCCATCTCAGGGTTTCCTGCCGGCCTACCTCTCCTTCGGGCATCCCTGTCCTCACGATCAGGTGAGTGCCTTTCCTTTTGGGCGGCATTGTATCTTCTCTTCTTTGTCACAGAAAACAGAGAATTTCGTCTCTGATACCACTTGGTGCGAAAGTCGCAACCCTCACGGTTGGACCTGCTTCTCACCAGGACCTTCTTGTTCACACGGCCCGAAGAGTCAAATACTCTTCCAACTCCTCTCGGGAGTTATATCTACCCACAACACTCCTTCGGCGATCTTCCCTTCGATATCTCGGGAGATCGGGTTTCGCGGTATCGCGAACCTGTGTGCACGTTCTCGTACAAATCCAAACCCCGAACCTCGATGGGTCAACGGGTCAACACTTCTGCTCATCGGGGATTTCTTTATCGAGATATCGCCACACGCGATGTCAACAACTTAACTTTCCAAACCCCGAGTACCAAGATACCGATTTCCTGATACAGTGCCACCTAGACTCCACTCGCTCTCGAGTCCCACGCTGCCACGTCGCTTCGGGATTTCGTGAATCGCGAATCCACGATGCAAGTTTTCCTTGATACAGGAAACCCCGAATGCCGAACCCCGATTCTCCGACTCCTCGGATCTTTCACCACATGTTCCTGCTCCAATCGATGGCTCCTGTTGATTCGGGAAATCGCCAATCGCGATTTCAACAAGTTCAAAACCCTTGACTCTCCAAATGTCGAACGTCGAACTCCGATGGGCATTGGTCCTCCCTGTGTCTATAGTTTAACTCCCGTGTGGCTTCTCCACGATCCAACGATCCTCGGGACTTCGCAATTTCCTTCCGCAAACTCTGGCCGTTGGTTCTCCTTCTTGGAGGTTCCCTCCGTTTCAAAGCTTCTCCCGGTTCGAACCCCACCTGGGTCTGCTCGCACCGTGTCCACAAAGGAACTATTCCTCCTGAGCTTGCCAATTCAAACTCCTCCAGAGACTCTGCACCCGCTGCTCACGCTCGAACTTCAATAACTCTCAAAGTGTTGAGTTCGTCCAGACTTTGTGCACTCCCTGCGACAGTAGTCCCACACTTTCTTTCTCTCAGACCAACTTCTGAGACTTCAGGTTCGATCGACACTTCTCCTGTACGGCTTGAACAGCCCAATTCAACTTCTGGGTGAATGAGAATGAAAGCTTAACTGCTGAGCCCCATCAACGCACTCTATGTGGAGGAATTCAACTGCACTCTATGCAGGAATCTCATGGCTCAAACAGAGAAACAATTGAAACTCATTCTCGTCTCTCTCACAGATTTCGAATCTACCATGAAATCACATATAAAGCATATAAAACAAAGGCATAACAAGAAGCAAATATGAAACCACATAATATTAACAACACACAGAGAATAATCACAGCCATGGAATTGAATCAAAGTTTTCTTATTAATTCAATATCTCTACATGGGTGTTCTCCACAAATTCTCTGCCCTGTTCTTCTCTTCAGAATGCTTTCAAGGATGCAGAATAATACAATGTACAAAGGAGGGTACCTATATTCCGTTTTCCCTCTCGAATTCTCTATATATCAAGTCTACAATAAATTCCTATCTAACATCATTAAATCTAATAAATGCCTTCTTATCTACTTAGGACGAGAGCTTAAAGGATCAAGGTCCATTTACAAATACCAGTGCACTTCTTTAAATGTGTCTTCATTAAATAACGACGCAGCTACATCAAGGTGAAATTCAAAAAGAAATTTGATGGCTTGTCCAGCTGTCTTTTCCCTGCTCCACGCGCTGGCTTGCTTGATGAGTGAGCGATGCTCCTGCATCACAATTCCACCTCATGGGAAGAAATTCCACTACTCCATCCTCCTAAGTCTACCATGCATCCATAAATTTCTTGTTTGATCCACTTCTTATCAACATTTTACATCTATACCTTCCAAGCGTCTTAGAGATTTTCGATGCTTACCTTACATTTGGCCACCACTACAAGAGATATGAAACTATGGTACTTATAATGTTGATCAATAAAGTGAAGGTTTAGTTGGAAATAATACCTCTGACCTAGATCAGGGAGGCTTACTAATCTACTTGTTGTTTGTGCACTACTGCATAAATATGTCATTTTATTCAATCTCTTATAGTTTCCTTGGGTTCCTAGTGGTTCATGACTTATTTGGCTTGGTTCTTCCATTTTGTGAATTTGTGGGATTTGTTCCCGTATTATCCACATTCAAAAAATTCAACTCAAAAATACATTATCTCTATATTTCCATGAGGTTTGTCATGTTTCTTCGACTCGGGTACTAGGGCTAGATTGAATATTGTTGGATGATACTTTTCACTCCAAATATTATGGTTTTTTATGCTCTATGCATCTTGGTACTCAAGTCCTTCTTCCATCAGGTATCATCTCCATGTGAAAACCACCTAGTTTATTCCTGTGCATTATCTCTAACAAGATCTTCAACATGAATATTCTAACTTTATCTCTAACATGGTCCCCTTGTCCTCAAATAATTTTCCCAAATAGAGACTCTTCACTAATTTGAATGACATGTTTGTCTTCCTCCACAAACATGTATGCATGCTCTTCCTCTATCATACTGCCCTACTTCAGTGAGTAATACTCATCTTCTTTCTTCTAATAGTACATCTCACTAAGGTACTTCTCTTGAAAATGTGTTCTGGACCAATCCCAAAATAAGTGTTACTCATCCACTTTTTCCTTTTAGTTGAGATGGTCCCACCATATATTTACATCATTGGTCAACTAATAGCTAGAAAACATGGTCTTTTACAAAGGGTTGAAATCATACACCATCATGTGCCTTTCCATGTTCATTAAATAGGATTTGGCCTCATTGCCTCTAATGATGATCCCATTGAAAGTGGGATCATTCTACTTCCTTGGTTCATAACCCAATTTGTGACACACAAGTAACTTGTTTTGATTGGGATATTATTCCTATGATGGTATCTTATGTTGATTCTCTATCTTGGATCCCGTATACTCTAGCATACCCTTGATTTATCAAAGGTAGGAGGATTTCCCATTAGCATGACTCTTTAGAGTATGCACTTCATGGGCCAACTACTCATGACTCCAGTGGAAACTAAGGGGAACATGACCTCAACTAGCCTTTCTAGTCATACTTTGTGTCCATGAACTAAAATTGTTCCTACACAATTCTACCTTAAATATAGTAGGTTTCAGAAGTTGATAGTAAGGGTTTTGAGTGTTGGTGCAAGTGTACTACCATTATATATCTATCACACCTAAATGAAATCAATCTAAGGTTTTCATACCTTCCGATGATGTGGATTCAATATATGTACTAGATCACTTGTATTGCATATAAAGTGGAATGGGATAAACCTCGAATCCTCTATCATTTCACAAAATTATGTCCAAATAATAGATGATTTGAACATTGGAAAGCTCCAGTTAGAAACTTATACATTAAAATTGACTTATCCACTATGGCATGGTCTCCTTGTCATTCATCCACTATATAATCCTTAAACATATTGATTCCTTGGGATTACACCATGGGTGTAATGCGCTACTTTATTAACCTACAATGTGGAAGTAAGAGTAAAAAAATAGATTGTGCATTAATTATCAGCTCAAGGTTCAAATGCTTGCAAGATGTCATGCATTATATGTGCATGCTACAGATTCTTAACTTTCACTAGTTTTATAACATACTTCTATGAAAATAATTTCCATTTCTCTCTAAGAATTAAAATGTCATTATGGAAAAACACAACACACTTCACAAATCCAAAGCTAACTAAATCACTCTGGGAAATGATCCATATACTTGAACATTGATCATGCTAACGGGAACCCTATCGTCACCATGAAATTTCTTTGTATTATTTGGGAACCCTTTTTTTCCATATATCACAGCTTTCATTGTTGGAAATCTCTACTAAAAACTAACTATTACTTGGAAATTGTATTGTGGAAAGTTATAACACACTTGCAGAAAGTAGACATAGCCATATAAAATTGTAGGAACTAGCTTCCCATGGACTTGAAGAACATATAGAAGGACCTTTGTCTATTTATAGGATTAGCCTACCAACGTCAATGGAGACCCTTTTTTCAAAGGAGAACATATTTGTGTTGATTGGCATTTCTCTTATAGATCTCAATGGAGACCTTTTTTTCAAAGGAGAATATATTTGTGTGGTTTGGCATTTCTCTTATAGATCTCAATATTCAGTATTTATAGGTTCTTTGAAGGTTTAGATATTTTTTTATTGGACGTAAAGGTCAAGCTACACCTTTGAAATTTTTGAAAATAAAGTTATATGTTATTGAAATTAAATAAACATGTATTCTAACAAAACATAAAAAACAAACTATAGATCCACAACAACTATTTTTCTAGAGTGGAGTGTCTCTAGAGAACAAGGTGTTGGGATATACTAAAACAAAAATGAACTTAAATTACGATGCAAATTTACTCAAGATGATCATTATAAAATTCCATAACAAAGGTTTTAGATGCTTTGTGTTTATTCTAGAAATCACAATTTTCTACATTGGTATCATCGAAAGAGTATTGATCCACCTCAAGAGACATGAGTTGTATTTTTATACACATAGGTTCTAAGGAACATAATTAACAAATTTCTAAATATAGATTTCAAGTGGTTACGATAGTTTTCTAATTTCATAAATAGTTTCAATATTCTTGTTAATTCCCATCAAATTTGAAGTGTGATTGACCGTGAAATTCATAACAAGCTATGTGGGTTATAATATCTTGTCCATAATACATTCCAGGTGGTTTTTGAGCTATGAATTTGATATGTTAAAACATAATTATATATTTGGACATATTTATAAATATAAAACCCTAAATTTATCCTAACCTTTAATAAACAAGAAATTAAGAAACCCTAGTGATATTTTATAAAATTAAACTATTAAATAATTCTACTTAGCCGACACTAATAAAATTTTTTCCATTTCTAATATTTATACCAGCTCTTCCGTTTCTCTTAAGACCCAAGCTCTTTGTCCTGAAGATAGATCCTGATCTGGATCCGAAACGTCGACAATCTAATGACTACACTGTGGCTTTTCTGATGAAAACTGGAAATCCCAACCACAACAATCTCACGCATGAATTTGGAACTCACAAATATATGGAAAAACGAAATTGCACATGTGGGTTTTTTGAAATTTTCCTTCCAATAATTAAAACCATGAATTTCATCCTTGAATATCTTACATGCATGGCTATAGAATTGCATTATTATTTCCTTTATTGGTTGCTTCATTGGTGATCTAGGATTAGAAAAATCCTTAGTGAGTTCAATGAGCTACCAATTATTGCCAAAATTAAACTCAACATTGATTGGCTCCCTATACAATATATTTCTTTCATCTCACAACCTCCTTTTACCTATCCATAATTCTTCTTAAACCATACATCTATCACAATAAATGGATATTGTGTTAATCATTTTCCCTTAGATCTCTTTATATACTTTGGATTGGATTTGGTTTTTTTCTTATCTGCAAATATGATCTTGATCAGTCTTTGGTTTTTTATATTGACTTGTTATAGCGTAGCTCCTTTTTATTGTGTGATAAACCTCAGAAATGATTGCAGATAATATTTAAGGAATGATGAATCAATGATTTTAAAAGGTTTAGCAAGGAGATTTTCTTATTATAATACCTATAGTCAAACACTTGGTATGGTAGCATCACAAAGGCCCCATTTACAAGCTGAGGAAGGAATGAAGAATTTAATCCTTGAACGAATGTGGAATAGAGAATAATGGTGTAACTTGGTTCTCATGAGAATCTTGGAAAATGTTGTGGGAATATACACATTCAATTTCACCCTTAGCACTTCGATCATGGCATCTTGAACCTCCTGGGTGGAATTTGACCTCTTGGTATGAGCATCCATAGCGAATGTAACTAGATTCAACCTCCATAATAGAGTTGATATCCATTGACAACCAATCTAAAGTCTTCATCTGATGCAGTGTGATGGAGACAGGGGATAATTTCTTGTGCTTTCATCATAGCCTCAATTTCTAACTTAAATGAGGCTATGAGGAAAGCACAATAAATGGAGGAAGATATGTTGGAAAGCAATGAATATCGTGACATTATTTTAGGAAGAGTGAAATGATAGATGATGTCCCTTGCACTTTCATATCAGATCATGTCCATACCAGTTTAAAATATAGATGATAGAGCAGTGGAAAAATTAATATTTCATGGTCAACCACCAAATGTTCGAGCCTTTCCTCTCCCAAATGAACCTGCTCATGTAAAGATGCATAAATTGAACAATTGAATAGAAATATTATATAAATGCAGAATGGGACAACTCAATTACGAATAGTTGAAGAGAAAATACCACATCAACAATGTCATAATGTTGGAGCACCCACGTATGGTTTTATGCAATGTCTAGAAATAAATCAGAATGTTGACAATCCTAGGCCTAGAGTTCCGTAGTTGCAAAATCCCAATGTTATTGCAATAGATGAAATTAATGATAGAATTCTCAAATATGAAGTCCAATTCTTGGATACCGCAGAAGTTAATAATGAAGAACCTCTTGGAATTCCTGAATCAATGGCGACGTATGACGATACAATGCCATTTTTAGAAGAGACTTGGTAGCTGAATAAATGAAAAGTTTAAATAGGAACAAGATAATGTGGTTCAACCAAGGCCTTAATTAAATAAGTTCCATGTAATAAATCCCATTCCTCCACAAGTGGAAAAAGAAAAACGATATAAAGGCGGCCTTTCTATCCCATAAAACGTTCTTTCTAAATAAAATCACATGAATGTGGGGCAAAATCCTTAGAAATACAATGAAAGAATAAGCTCTTTCAAGATGGCTTATAATATTATTGATGATCCAACAACATTACATATTACTCTTCCATTTTTGAAGGTAGCAGAAATTCCTCAACAAAAGGAAAATGTACTCAAAGTATTAGAAAATGGAGACAAACCTAATACAAGAGTAGTGTAACGTCCTCCTCGTTACGACAACAACTCTGAGAAAAGGTGCAATTTTTTTTTTCTTTTTTATTTAAGGTGTGTGCTCGTGTGTAGAAGTAACAACACACTTGAATCTACGTCGCACTCGACCAACAAGATGCAGCCACGATGTTCAACACAAGAAGACTGAAGGCACACAACGAGTAACTGCAACCATATACGACCATAGGCATAAGGTGCACAACATAAACATTAAGACATACTGGGGGTGCACAGTAAGAACACAGAGGGAATAATCCATGGTGTTAGGGTTACTATTTCTGCACAGGAAAGCAGGGTGTTTAGTCTTATGTCTTCTCGAAAGAAGATTAGACAATCTCCTGGCCGACTGCTCAGGCAGAAACTAGTAACCCGACCTAGAAAAAGACGCAAGCAAGACGAACACAACAAGACGACCCCGACATATCACAGTGACAACATGCAATAAATGCCCCTAGACATAAGGCGTACAACTAGCAGTTGTAAGCAGAAAATGACACCAGGTGTTACGTACAGTATAGTCACAGATGGAGGAATCCAACAGTAGAGTTCACTATTTCTACACAGAAAAGCAGGGCTTTTAGTCATATGTCTTATCGAAATAATATTAGACAGGCTCCTGGCCGACTGCTCAGGCAGAAACTAGTAACCTCCTAGAACAAGACGCAAGAAATGCAAGACGACCAAGTACAAAAAATCATCAGACAACCACGCCCTTTATGGAAGACATAAGTCCACCCACTATTGAGACTCCATGAAAATAATTACAGACCAATTACTCCATTGTTTTTCTATTAGACCACGATTTACCAACCCATTCTTAAATATGTAAGT
Source organism: Picea engelmannii (assembly GCA_009831015.1). Classification (NCBI taxonomy): domain Eukaryota; kingdom Viridiplantae; phylum Streptophyta; class Pinopsida; order Pinales; family Pinaceae; genus Picea; species Picea engelmannii. The sequence goes on from ML796839.1 coordinate 167,348, forward strand.
CAA